>VDFB02013851.1:0-14222 GCA_007258455.2 Sequoia sempervirens | reverse complement strand
CAACAATTGTTATCATAGCTGCTGCCATTTGATTAATCAACGTGTATGTATGCTTGTTTAAGAAGACTGTACTGTAGATTGATAATGGGTATTTTTCATGACACAGGGACATAAAAAGCAGCAGCATCTTGCTCACTGAAGAATTCGAAGTCCGTCTGGGAAGCCTGAGCTACATGCAAGTAGTCGAGAATGAGGCATTACTGAGCTACGACATATTCTGCTTTGGAAAAGTTCTGCTGGATCTCATCTCAGGCCTGGATGTAAGTGGGTCTCAAGATCCATATGCAGAAGCCTGGGTGAAAAAAGCATTGCCATACATAGATGCGGGTTACACAGACAGCCTTCTTGCATTAATCGACCCTTTTCTTGTTGTGGAGGAAGATTTCAGCAGAGAAATCCTAGGAGTGGCAGCTTTAGCCAGAGCTTGCTTAGATCCAAATTCTGTCAAGTACTTGAACATGAGGGCTGTTTGCGAGGTTCTTCACAATCCTTAGTATTTACCAAATGACTCCCATTTTGGGTCTTGGAGAGTTTGAAAGCCTGTCAATTGCTCTGTGCCTCCATTATGCAAATGTAAGATCCTACACCAACAGTTTTGCAGGTAAAATTTACTCTGCCAGTCATATGCATTTAGACATGGACTGGACATATAGTATTACATATGTAAGTAACCATGAAGTTCAAACTACAGTCTGCATCTTGAAAAGTTTGAAGTTACAAGGCAAAGGAAGACGTTGTTGGAACTTGATACGTCTAGTACTGCACGTTATTCTATGATAAACGACATATTCGTTGTTAGGACAAAATGAAAGTGAGGAGTGGCCATTACTGTTTGTACTTATTTCTGTTCAATATAATAACAACAATGTCACAGATACCATGAATTCTTTCAAAAAGGTGGCAAATAGAGACAAGTTTCAGTTTGACTTTTTTACATATCTGCAGATTTTCTTGGAATACTTGAAGCCTGTTCTCCATTCAAACTTGCTTGTGTTGGCTAATTTAAAAAGATTTTTCTTTTTTAATAAGAAGTGCTTTTTGGGTATTGGATTGAAATGGATAACTATGATTTGAAGATTAAGTTTGTTAAAGCCCATCATTCAAGACAACAAACGAGTGGTCGTGATTGCAACAAATAATAATATTGATAATGTCAAGAATTGACTTGGTTTCTCAAGTCTCATGGGGAAACACCACGGAGGATTGAACTAATGGATGAGGCTCCTCCATTTGTTTATGGAGTAGATATCTTCCACCTAGGAAAGGAGGAACGACCTTAAAAAAAAATAAAGCTATGAAGCTATTCATGAAATTGAATTCAATATTCAATTTTATTCATTGAAAATAACTTGTCATGATGTTTTAATTTTTAAATTAGAGTAAAAAATTATTGGTGTTTATAAATATTTTTGAGGAATTTCATGAATTATGAGAGTTATGTTCTTAATTAGACTTCTAGTTGGACTAATTCAACAACCATGAACCAGGATTAAAGACACCAAGCAAACATGCAATATGTTCCTAGGATAAAGATGTAATGCTGATGTAACAATATTCTACTAGATTTCTTTTATTATTGATGTTCTTTAGATTGTACTTGCTCATTTCTAGATAATTCAAATGAATTAGAGTTCCTCCTTAAATGTGCTACCCTAACAGAGACCATGGAATAATTTGTACTTTAGTCAAGTTATAATGATTACTAGAAAAAGGATAACAAAGTTTTTAATTTAAAATTTAAAATTTGAAAATTGGGCTTCATATCATTGGGCATGGAAATAATCTAGATAAATTATATATTTGTGGACCCAAACTAGGGTGGAAATTGGGGGATCTATGGATTGAGATCCATTTTTGGTGATGAGTAATGATGGGATTCAAATAAGATAATAGTATCCATCAACTTCCATGTGAAACATACCATCTTGCACACTAGTCAATGCATAAAGAAAAACATAGTTGCTTTGGGTACAAACTATAAGGGAAAAAGGCATGTATATGTGACTTGCATGAGAACTAATATGAGAGAATTTAAATTTGAAATTAAATATTTTAGGCATTTAAAATGATATGAATATATTCAAAGTATATAGATATGGACATTGATTATGTGTACTCTCCTCATATCATGTGTGGTCCATCTTGATAACCCACAAGCATAGAAGAAAATTTGCCAATGAGTAACATCTATTAAACATTTAAAATCAGAATAACCACAACTTTTTAAAACTATCTACACAAGAGTAAAAAGGAGTAAGCTAAGAGATTTCACTTAAGTTGAAAATAGTATCACTCCAACCAAGCACAAAATAGGGATAAAACCTAATGGGAAAATGTAAAATCTTTGACCAAACAAAAAATTGTGAAGGAATTTGACTAATTAGATAAGATGTTAAAGGAATTTAACCATTTTGAACTTTATTTGACTCTATAAATCATATTATAAGGGCTTTGAATTTTTCCACAAAAATAACCAAAAGGAGGTTTAAGAAATCTCCATTTCTTGAGAACCTTATCATCGTAATTTAAGAATTTCTTATCCAAAGTAGCATTATTAACATATTGAAATTTAACAATTTTAGAAATGACTCTTTCTAATTTGAATATTGCATCATGTCTTGAACTTGATATATATTTTCTAAAGATTCAATTGTTTTTTTGCAACCAAACATGTCAAATTAATATAGAGACTAACCTATCGTATGCAAGAGAAAGTAGATTCTTTATATAGAGCATGCCACCTCAAAAAATGCTAAAATAAAAAATTAGGGAAAGGTCCTTCCCAACAAAATTTTGAACAAAGTTATTTCCAACATTTATAAGAAAAGTTACAACACATCAAGAGGTGGTCTATGTCTTCTATCTAAATACCACATAGTATATATTAAAAAGAAGGAGAAATGCTAAGATTTTCTAGTCTTTTTCTAGTTAATATCTTATTATTTAGAGGAATCCATACAAAATCCCTCGCTTTTAGTAGACAATATTTATTCCAACATAGTTTTGATGGCTAATTTTGTTGATAAAGAAGAATGTGTTAGTCATATAACCTTGTTAAAGGTTATAATGACCTATTTTAGAAGGCATCCAATAAATTTCATCTTCCTTGGAGGAATACATTTTTTCCCTTTGTTCTAGAACATTTCTAAGAATTTTTTTATAAGGGACTAGGCAATCCTCTAAACTTTCCATCTAGCATTAGATATAATATCTCCCTCAATTAATTCAAAATAATCTTTTACTTTTACTCCCCATGTGTGTTTCAATTTTCTTTGCATCCACCAATTCCAATATATGATTTAATGGTTTGTGAACATTCCAAGAATCATCTCAAAATAGTGCTTTATCTCCATTATGAGTGATCCAAGAGAAGTGAGGATAGCTTACATCTATGTATTTGATTATAAAGTTCCACTTTTTTTATCCAATAGAGGGATTTTCTTTGGTCAAGATCACGATTTCTCTTATGTATCTAAATATTTTTCCTACATTATTTTACACTAGATTTAGATTCTAATTTTACATACACATTCCAAGCTAGTTTCACACCCAAGGACATATTTTGAACTTCCAAGTTATGGATTCTAGCACCTCCTAAGGATTTTGATTCACAAAATTTCTCCCAAGAACTTAGAATAATCTTTTTTCTTTTTACAGAATTCCCTCTCCCCATAAAAAATCTTAAATATTATCTTAAATTAGTCACAACACCCTTGCAAAATTTTCAATAACATCATATAACATGAAATAGAAAAAAAAAAACCTTTATCATGATTATCCTCCCTACCATTATTAACCATACCCCTTTCCAAGAAGAGATCTTATTTTGAATGGAAGAGAAGATTTTTTTTTCAAAAAACAATCTTCCTACCACCAGTGAAAAAAGGAATTCCCAGATATTGACATGGAAAATATTTAGTCTTATAACCCAACAAATTGGCTTGACTCTTCTTTAAATGCAAATAGAAGAATTATGATTTGAAGAATTTATGTTTTTGCCAAAATCTTCACAATAAGTTGACATAGAGTTTTTAATGGTTTAAGCCTCATCATAGTTAGATTGGCCAAAAAGTAGAGTATCATCTACAAACAATGCATGAGTGATCGAATCAATAAATTTGGGTATAGCTATTATTTTCTAGTTTTGTTGTTCATTTTCAGCCAAGATATATATACTAAGTTCTTCAACCATGATTATGCATTAAAAATGGAAATGGAATCTCCTTTTCTAATTCCTTGTGAAAAGTTGAAAAAGTAGTTGAACTTCCATTTAATAGGATGGAAAATATAACCCTGGTATTGAAGAATATATCCATTTACACAATTCTAAAGAGAAACTAAATTTTTGAGGACTTGCATAAGAAAAAATCAATTTACCTCGTCATAAGATTGCTATCACTTGGATTTGCACCCTTTCCAAGTACTTGACTCAACTATTCAGTGAAACATGGGAAGACGTCTCAACATGTGGCCTTTAATAGTTACGAGTAAACTTATAGAGAGAGTTGTTTCCCTTGGTACTCACCTAATTTAACCTATGTTGTTTCTTATTGAGAAAAAGGATGGATAATGATATAAAATGAAATCTAATCCTAATGAGGTGATGCACCAAATTGATTTGAGACCTATGCTACTATTTTGACACATAAATTCCCAATTACTTAGCTAATTTTTTATGCAGTTCTCAAGTGTTTCACATGCTGATACATTAGTTCTTCATAAGAAAGTTGAAATGTTTATAACTTAGATGGAAAATCAAGTATACTTCCACAACTCAAAAATATTAGCATCAATAACATAACTTATGACCTATATAACACATGTACTTTCTACCTAAAGGTAATGGAATGAGATAGATATTTGAGGATTTACACATAAAACCATAAAAATATGCATCAATCATTCATGTACACATACTAAAACAACTATTGAGAAGGAAAAATCACTGAATTTTATTGTTAAAATGGTGTTTTTACAACTACACACTGTAGCATCATAAATTGTCACTCTTGACAATTTCACAATTGGTTTAGCTCCTCCCCTATGCTCCTGGACCTAATTGTGCTTATAATTCTCCTGTTTTATGATCATATCCAAAAAATCAGGATTAAATTATGGATTATTATCTTTAATATTCATTTACTAACACTTATAGCCCCAAAATAGATCTAGACTAGGGCACTAGCTCCCCTATCCAACCTATTTTGGCCACAATTTGAATATATCAATGTCGGCATTTTAACATTTAGAAATTTGATTTCATTTGTCAGCTACCTGTAATTAATTTAGTGAGAATTAAATAAATTCATATAAATATAACTCTTTTTCACCATTTGAAATCCTAGAAAATCTATTGAGCAAATTGATCTTCCTAAAAGTAGTCAAAGAAAATCTAGGGGCATAATTAGCAGAATTATTACAATACTTTCATCAATTAAGCTCATTCTTTCAAGTCATTAGGAAGAAGGAAGCAATTATGTGCAAGACATTATTATGATAAACCATGCCACTTTCATGAAGACGTATGAGTTATCCTCTACATGCTAGCTATAATAATACATTGTGTTTTTTGAACTAACCTTTTGTAGGTCTAGCAATTAAGGTATCCATCAATCAATTTTTGTGGTGACTTATGGTGTGAAAATCAATTCAACAAGGGTTTCATGCCTAAGGTAACATTATCCATTTATCATTTATCATTTTAGTCAATTATTATTGTTTTGGCCTATGCCCAACCTAGGGCATGCCCTCTTGATCATCGTCATTTTCTATGTATGTGGAGGTAGAAATACCAAAATAGGGTTTGAATTAGGCAATCCCCTATACAAAAAACCTTCCCCCCTCTTTTCATGTGTGTAGGATAGATCTGGAAGTTTCATTAGTAGACTGTCATAGGAAACATAGAGCAAACTACAACATACATTTTAGAGATTTTAGATCCAAAAAAGGAAGCATCTCAGGTCTAGGGAATCCACACCCTTGTCCACACAATTTAGGCTCTATTCTTTATAATAGGTTCCTCTCTATATCTCTTTCTTAGATCTACAACTGTTCTTATAGTTTCCATTTTCATCTAAGATAAAATACATTTTTAGATCTAGGGTTTATGTCAAACAAGCTTGTTAAAACACACATCAAACTTCTCCTCTTTACAACTCAAAAAGATACAAACCCTAGGAGATTGGCTCTCCATTGTGGCAACAATCCAATCATCAACCCTAGTTGGTTTTGTGTGCAAATGTGAGCTCAAGTGAAAAGAGGTTAAACCTAGTTGGATCTAGGATCACTTTTCCCACTTCACATTTTGGTGAACCTGACATATCCTACACTTGCAATGTTCTAATTTTACAACCTAAATTATGAAAATTGATTCAAAACCTAGGTTATTTGAAGGTATTGTTATAGATCTTGTTGTATAGTAGCATTTGTTACATTCTCAAAATTAAGCATTTGCATTGTTTTGTTCATTAAGCATTAAAGATCTTGGTGATTGAAATTTAGAGAAAACTTGCAAAATAATTTAAATTTAATTTTGGATCTAATTAGTGATTTGATCTGAGTTATGTTGAGAATTCTGAGTGTAATCTTAGGCTTTCCTTCAATTGGTCAAAGTGCGTGCACATTTTTGGTAAAAAAATTGATAAAGTAAAGAATTGCATATTATTTTTCATCTTAAAAAGCTCAAAGGTGTTATCTTTAATGATTTTTAAGATAAATTCAATGAGTTACAACATTTTAAATTCTAAGAATTTTTTCATTTGCACAATTTGCATTACCTTAAAAATATAAAATTTTATGCATGCTTATGTGTTTCACATAGAGAAATTAAGGTTTTGTGCATTTCCAAAAAATTGTTTGCATCCAAATCTAAACCTCTGCAACTTTAGCTTTTCAAACACTGTTGTTCAGTTTCAAATTTTTAAAACATCAAAATTTAACTCCTCTAGACTAGGGTTCCCACACCCTTGTCTAGTTAGTTGGACATTAAATTTTTTGTGTGAAACCCTATCTGTGGTCTTTGTTCAAATTTGCTTTCAGTTTCTGGAATTTTGTCCTAAAACATTTTGATTCTGCTATGCATTACTAGTTTAATCTGAGGAACATAGAAAACTATTTTACTTACAAACATCTTGTTTTTTTTCATATTAATGCCTTATTATTAAACATTGTCAAGCAATTTCAAGAACTTTTATTATAATTATGTGAAAATAAGTTTCTTTCTCCTTTTTTTTAATTTTTATTTGATCCCTCTCCCAACATCTCTCCTACTTGTGAGGGTATCTTGGTGTAATATGATGCAATCATTGATAATCATGAGAACCGTGATTTTGCTTCTCCCAATATCTCTCCTACTTGTGAGGATATATTGGCACAAAAGGATCCAATCATTGATCATGAGGCGATCTTTGTCATAATAGTGGTTTTACAATTCAGAGGAACAAATTTTTTAGCTGAAATCACATATTTTTTTTTAGAAAATATAATGATTTAAGCCTTAAAAAGTTCCATTTAAGGATTCCAATTGAAGAGGGTTTGATCAAATCACCTTAGATCAAACCCCTTGGATAGAACCTCGCTAGTTTTAAACCATACCTATAAATGCGTCTCCTTTACACCTATCAAAATGTTGATAAAAATCACTTTTGATTTAGCTTTGGGGATCAAATGAATTCATTTAAAATTTATTTCAAATGATTATGGTATTCCTCAGAACAAGCTATCCAATGAATATAATTTTAATATGTTTTGGTTTTGTTATGTATTTGTTTTTTAAGTTTTATTAAACATAGGTTTTTCATCGAAAATGAATTTCTTTGTTCTTCACATGTGGAAAAATAGAAGATTATCAAAAAAAAATTGAAAAATATGAGTGCACCAGATATTGAAGTCCTTGATCCAACAAAAAAATTAAATTAAATTTTGACTTATACAAAAAAAGTTACGTTATACGGTCGCGCTGTGTCTGAATTGTAATTTGTTTCACTTTGAAACTTGATTAAGGAAAAAATATTCAATTAAAAACTATCTAACCAAGTGGAAGCACTAGATATCAGAGTTACAAATCTAAATTCAAAGAATTAGAATTCTATCCTTCATGGAAAAAAAGTTATGCGTTATACGGTGAGCATCACTTTTTTTAAAAATGTTGTTTTCTAAAAAATCAATTTTCGTGGGAGAGATGGAAAAGAAGTGAAATTTGATTCCAAAAATTTTGAAAAAAATATTTTTAGAATCTACAAGAATTTTGATGAGACTCTAGTTTGCACCATCTTCAAATTCCTCATAGTTTAGCCGCTATAGGTGCCGAATGTGAAGATTTAGTTAAAAATAATAATTTCAGTGTCGGTTTGGCCAAAAATTGTAAACCACTATTATGGGATCACCCGGAGGATCATGTTTGTTCCTCTCCCAATATCTCTACTACTTGGAAGGATATCTTAATGCAAGAGAAAGTAATCATTGATGCATTTCCTCTTTCAAATGATAGTAAGGTGGATTGCATAGATGAAGATTCAAAATCGACATTAGATCCCCCTTCGATAGAAGATCGTCAAAAATTAGTTAACTCAATTGAAATTGTAAACCCATAATTGATTATTGGAACTCCTCTCATTATTGGACCTCCTTTTAAAAATTCTTGCATTAAAGGATCTCCTACAAAAAATTCAAACCTCTTGGCCATATCCTAAACTTTGTAAATCAGGTCACTCAAAATAATCACCAACACCAAAATGTGTTGCAACAACCAAGTTATAATGTAGTTGCTCACACATATAACACCCGAAGTAATAAACAACCAAAAAAATGCAAACCTCCATTTCATTTCCTCATCCATATCTTCCCCTTGAACCTTTTCTTCCTTAAAATATCAGTAAAGAGTATGATCTTGTTGAGCAAATTTGTAATAATCCAGCCAATATCTCTCTTTGGGACACTTCAAACTTCACCTACATACCATGTAGGATGGTCCAAGAGGCTTTACAAAAGATTAACATCTCATCTTCTATTAAACCAAATGATGTAATAACCTTGTTGAATGGTATGGACACCAAAAACCTAGATATTATTTTCTATCAAAGTAAGTTACATCCTCCTAAGATTCAAAAACATGAGGCTCTAATGATATTGGTGGTCATTAATAAAACTAGGGTTAGAAGTACTCTTATTGATAATGGATTAAGTCTTAATTTTTGTAGCATTGATCTTCTAGATAAGCTTAGTGTGGATAAGAATCTCATAAAAAATAATAATCTTTATATTCATGGCTTTGATAATGGTGGTAGGAAAGCGTTGGGAACAATCACTACCCATTAAGGTAGACCCATGACTTTTCCTACCCTTATCCATGTCATGCTAGATACTCTCTCATACAATATTCTTTTTGGTAGACTGTGGATTCATGCCATGAAAGGAATCCAATCTACTCTTCACTATGATATGAAGTATGAATATAATAACAAGATATATACGATTAAAGAAGGTGAAAAAATATTTACATGGCCAAGTTGAGCATAACATTTCCAACTCTCTTAGTACTTTGATTCCATATTCAAAAGTGGAACCATTTTCTTCTGATGATAAGGATACTATGAATGTGCTCTTAGGTGATAAATGGGGATCATTAGATTTTAAATCCACTTTCATTGGGGATTATAAAATCTCACCATCAAAGCCTAAAGAGTTAGAGATTATTTCAACACAATCTAGTCATTCCTCTTCTTAAACTGTAAATAATGATCAAAATAATGCTTCATCTTCAAGTACATGTTTTGGTGATGATTGGGATTCATTATATTTTACACCCTCCTTTGTGGGGGGAGACAAAATCTCACAATCTAAACCTAAGGAGTCTTGTGTTTCGTTTTCTCAATCTTCTTCTACATCAATATCTTCAAAAACATCATCCCATGATGGTGATGGGGGCTCTTTAGCTTTCATCCCTCGTGTATTGGTAATATATATAATCTTAATATCTCAACACATAAAAAGGATTTGCATTCTTTCAAAAGAATCAATTGCTCATAATAATTTAGACAAGACTCCTCCATCTGAGTTGGAAAAGCATTATGGGATTGGATTTAAAATTCTTTCTAAAATTGGATATAATGAAAACATGGAACAAGGAGTTAAGGATCATGTGAAGTCTACATTTTACCTTACAAAAAAAGGTTTAGGTTTCCAATCTTCTCCTTCTTCTACATCTTATCCTCCATCAAGTACTTTATTTATAACATCTTGTGGCAAGTGAGCAATCTTTTTTTCAAAAGAGAAAGTATTTTCTCCTAATCCCATATCTTTTAGTGAAGCAAGAGAATATTTTTTCAAAGCTTCTAAAATCCCACTTGATTACCCTTTCTCCCCCAACATGTAAGGAATTTTATAAAAAATAGTTTTTTTTGTGCATATCATCAAGTGCATGGTCATTCCACCAATGAATGCTAGGTGTTGAGTAATAAAATATAGAAAATTATTTATTGTGGTGCTCTTCCATGTGATGATGCATCTAATAATTCTAAATAATGATCTCTCTTCTATGGTGTTTCTCCTCACTATGTGGCATTTTTAGCTCCATGTGTTTGCTCATTTCCATTCATGGTGATACAATCTTATTTGTGACCATACTTCTTTCTATGATAGCAACACAATAGTTGTTAGCATGTTTGTCCTTGCATTTACACTTGGGGGGAAAGTATAACTAGTTTTTGGAGACACCTATTCTTTTCAAGGATCCCCTCTTCCGCTTCTTTTCTTTAAAATATGAACATAGCAAGTATATAGAAATTTTAATGGGGGGCATATCACCCTACCCATTTCATTGGTGTCTTGTGAGATTTTAATTATTGACATACCCCCTTGGTGGTGGTATTATTTATAAAACCCCTTGAGGTGTGGTTATCAATTCATCCCCTATGACATTAAGTGTTTGTTCATCCCTCATGATGTTAAACTTTCATGTGCTTCATGAAGCGTGATTCAAAAAATAATCCATGGATTTAGCATAATGGAGCTTAATGGTCTATGAACTAGAGAATTTTTACATGGCCACCTAGCATAACATAGTTTGCTAGCTATTGGATCTATGTAGCTCATATGTGATTTAGCATAATGCAACTTGCTAGTCCTATGAGAGTACTATCATGTCTAACATTTTTGATGGATGACATTTGGTATTTGAGAAAAAATTTAGACTAAGGTCTCTCTAACTTACCAACTTGAATCCTTTTTAGTGTACCAACCCTGTGTTTATGTCTTATTGTGTTTTTATTGTTTGTCTTATATTTTCTATGTGTCTACTTTGTATCCTTGGTATGTTTACTGTGTGTATGGTATCATGTTTAACTTGTTCCTTTTGTGTGTTTGCTTCCTGTATTGTCTTGTGTTTGTTTTTTATTATGTTTTAACTATGTATGCTTTGTTTTTTTCATGATGAATTATACCTTTGTTGGATCTCAGTTGTGATCATATGGTTTGTCCTTGATGAAAAAATCCCTTTCAGTTGATTCTACTTGTTGAAAGTTTTAGATTGGTTTATGATGCTTTATCTTGGTACAATTTTGTCTATATGGTTTACTTGTCTTGGCATTCAGTGGATAGTTTACATTCAGCATTTTAATATCTTATGGTACTGATCAGTTTGAGCTTCGTGCAGTCTCTGGTTATCTTATTTATACATTGTTTTGGTGACAGAAAAAAGAACATTTCGGCATGAAAATGCTAGGGTCTCCCTGATCCATTTTTCTGATAAACGTCTATGTTTCCTTTCGGTAAGACATTTCTGAAGTCATGGCGATTTGATTTTACATACAGGTAGCTTTCGGCATGACATTCACGTGGTCTTGGCGACAGTGGAAAGGTCTATCAACATGAGTTTTGTTCACCGCTGAGAGGTCTTACCGAATGAGTTGGGTCTCACCGACTATTACATGAGGTGGTTCATCGATGTAAGTAATCCCTATAGACATATTGTTTCATCGAGCACTTTGTGTCTTGCCAACCGGCACAAGAAAGAACATATCGGCAAGAGTTATGACATCGATATGATGTCTTAGCGAACCCGTCAAGTCTTGGTGACTAATTCTTATGAGGGGATTTCGACGAAAGGATGGTATTGTCTCAGCAACAAAGGATATATCGGCATCATTTTAAGGCTTCGGTGAAGAGTCACAATGAAATGGTTATGTCTCATCGACCATATGCATGTGGACGTCTATCGGTGAGACATTCACGTGGTTTCGGCGACCGAGGATGAACTTATCAGTAGGATTTTTGTTATCGGGGTAGTGTCTCATCGAACTTGAAATGTCTCCTCGACTAATGCATATGGAGGTTCATCGGCAGAGCTGGGCGGTATCGGAATAGGTCTCAGTGAAGTGGTTTTGTCTTGCCGACATCACATCTGGGGTTTCACTTCGGCCAGACTTGGAGTATTCAGTTTTGTATCTCAGCGAATTCAAGTGTGTCTCACCGACCGTATGCATATGGAGTCTTATCGGTAAAACTAATGGCTATCGATATAATGTATTGGCGAGACCTTGTTGTCTTACCAATCAGCAACAAATGGGTGCTTTTCGATGAGAGATTTCATTCGATATAATATCTTGGTGAGGTTTTCTTGTCTTTCTGACTGACAACTTAAAGGTATGCATCTCAGTAAGAGTTGGGGTTTTCGGCGTGAGGTCTCGGCGAGTGACCTTCGGTCTCGCCGATGGAGCACAATGGGGGATTTTGCCGATATTGGATTTGACTTGTCTCAGCAAAACACAAGTGGATGAAGACTTTCAAAAAGACATGGTGTGCTCTATAGGAGGTCTCCCCGATATCATAATGTTATAGCGAAGCACATAAGACAAAAGGTTTATATCGGTGTGAGAACATTAATGTCTTGGCGATCGATTGTGAGCTCGAGGCTTTCGACAAAACAAAGTGAATTCTCTATAGGGTCTGCCCGATAACGAAGGGTCAAGGCGAAACAGAAGGAACCAAAGTATGATTAACGATTGAATTTCCTTCGGCATAACTAGTGGATGTCTCAACGACATGGGATGAAAGGATAACCTTCGGTAAAACAAAGCATCATCTACAAAATGTATCCTTGACAGTAGAATGTCACATTGACATATAAGAGATAAAAGGGCTTTTGGTGAAACTTAATGTGGTCTGCGAGAGGTCTTCTTGACTTCATTGGGTCACAGCAAAAGCAAATAAGGAAAAGGAAACGCAACTCGCATAAGGTCATAGCAAGTCACAAAGAACACGTGGCGACTGTTGTCTCAGCGAATGATTAACGAAGACTCATACACTATGGCTGGCATGGATTTTTCTAAGTATAGTTGCATGCCAACATCTTTGGTTGGCATCGAATATCTGGAAAAATATCCTCTGAGATTTTAGAGGTTATGATTTTCTATTAGTGGGCAGTCATGGCTTTGATGAAAATCTTTCAGTTACAATTTGAAATCTCCTGATTCAGCGCAGAAATTAAAGCTCTCTAGATAGGCATTACTCTGATTTTTACCATCATCTACAGATCATCATTATTCAACTTCATATTCTAAAATTAGCAAGAGAGTTTCAGAATCTTGTGGAAAATGATTTTTGAATATTTCTTCATGACTGACATACTTGAAATGTATATAAAAACTAGTCTTGAAAACTGTGGAGGTGTTGTTGGCCAGTAATTCTGAGAGATAGTTATTCTGGTCGTATTAAGAGATGTATTGGAAAACTCTGTAATACAAGAGTTGAATTCTTAGTGTATTAGGGAGATAAGAGTGTTGAGTTTCTTGAGCTTACTAGAAAATAGAGAGATCCTCTGATATTACTATTGTTCTGAAAATAATTTGAGGGGTTGGTGCTCCTTGAAATTGGTGTTTCAAAATGAGGAGTTGGTGCTCCTTGAAGTTGGTGTTTTCAAAATGAGCGGTTGGTGCTCCTTGAGTTGGTGCTCAAAAATTAGCCTATAAGGCATTGTTAACAGTGGTTTTTGAAGATTAAGCCAGTAAGGCAGTTTAGGAGTGGTTTTTCTACCCCAGGAGGGTTTTCCACTCGGCAAATCTTTTGTCTCTTTGTTCTTCTGTGTGCTCACTATTTTTTTGTGTTGTTGTTTTAGTTCACTGTTGGGATTATTACTGTTCTCAATTTTTTTTATGAATGATTACATTCAACTCATGAATGCATTAATTAGAGTAATATTGAGATCAAATCTTAGCTATGTTTTGGAA
>VDFB02013850.1:0-40493 GCA_007258455.2 Sequoia sempervirens | reverse complement strand
CAAAAGCAAAATTAAAAGTTACATATACACAAGTAAAATAAATATGCTAAAAAATAAAGTAAACAATATAGATGTAAATAATAAAAAAAGGATTTGCATCAATTTAACATTTTTAAATAGAAAACTCAAAAACTAAATTTAAATTTCAAAATTCAAATCCATATAAACAACACATGTTCCCTATCAAATTTAGAGCACATACATAGATACAAACAAGTTTCAAGCAATGTAATTTAGTGAGATCAAGTGTGCGAGTTACAAATTTAGATTCAAACTTCAAAAGTTCACTTAGATGACATTAGAAATGAACCAAAATAGCACACAATCAAATTCATAAATTGGTGATAATCATTAAATTTTTTAAATTATAATCTATGAAGAAATACATTCCTAATGTTTGTATAATAACATCTTCATTAAATTTAGAGCTAAATACTTGTACATTTAATTTATTCTTTCATATTTACTTAACCTTTTTATTGGAGTAATATTTTTATTTAATTAATTAACCTAATATTTATGAAAGGTGTGGGCATTTTTACTCAAATTTTTTTATAGAAAAGAAATCTCTTTAAATTGTAATACCAAACTTATTTAACTCTAACCCTAATTTTTGATAATGGTTGGTGATTTGTATTAAGTTTAAGAAAATATACAGTACGTCTGCATAGCAGGAGAAACCACCATTCTTCCATGAAATCTAGACCTACCAACCCGGGGGCATGCTACGACCGGCACAAAATTGCAATCCCACTGCATAACTTCAAAAAACCAGCACCCATTATAATTTTTTAAAACAAAAATTTTATACACTAAGGCCGATCCTCACAGGAAACCATTTAATTCTGCAAACATGGTGAAATTTTCCTCCCATTCCATACCCTCCTCCGTCACCAACCCCAGTTTTCTTTTCAGAAATTCAACTGCCATGGCTGAGATCATTCTGTGCCTCATGAGCTCTGGCCCCTTTAAGTCTAAAAGGAAGGGATATACCTTTACTGCCTCATCCGTCTCCTAAAGGAGTTCCAGGTCCAAGGGGCGCGGGATTCCTTTACCCATGAAGGCCGCTTTCAGTGTCTTCTCTAACCCTCCTAACAGGTCGCCATGAAAAAGATACTCCATCATTTCCTTTGCCTCCACCTTCAACACTTCCAAGTCTAGAATGACGACCAAGAACCGAGAAGAAATGTGTGCATTATCCCTCGCGAATTCCCTTCTATCCAAGTGGCCCTTTCCTAATATCATTTTGACCGCTATAATGATCAAGGGATCATCCTCAAGCAGGATTCTCTTCAGCCTTTGATCGGTAATATCCCTGAATGCTATTTGTCTCTCCGTCGCCACCAAGGAGACAGGAGTGTCGACATCGAAGCTTTCCAACCCCTCCGCTGAGATGGAGATGATGAATTTCGATGTGCTCATCTTCGCCATTAGCTGCCCTCTGGTCGAAAGTTCCCTGCACAAAGACAACCAACAAAACAAATTTCGAAAACCATATAGTGAAAATGCCATCATCTGTCCACATTTAAAAGGCCCGTATACAGCAAGGCCAAGCCACCGCACACAAGCCTGAAATGATGTCTAAGCAAGGCAATCCGTCCTTGCAAGAAAATTTTGTCTTGCAACCCTTAGCCTTAATTCGGCTATCACCTCGTGAGGATCGACTTTTGCCACTCGGCCGATTTGCGTAAACTTCCATGATGGCCGTACTCAACGTGTCGCTCTGTTTATCCTTAGCTTCATGTGTCATTAAGACATCTGGTGTCTCCGAGATCTTCCCAATTTTGGTGGAGTGCCATTCTTTTGGTAGCTTACCTCCCTCGTTCCCCCGACAACTTGGATTAACACGTGAGGTGATGTGGCCTTGCCACTACGCTGCCAACTTGCGCTCCCCAGCCGGCACCCCATTTCCTCTCCCAATATCAACTAATGATTTTCCTTTGCTTTTCCATCGGTCTCGTGAATGAATGAGAGAAGGAACATGTTTGGGGGGGGGGGCGGAGAGGCACCCTACCACCCACTATATAATATTTATAATTAATATATATAGTAAATTAATAATTTGTATAATGATATATTAAGTATAAATATTTATATATATTATATTTTATTATTTATATAATATTTATAATTAATATATAATTATATACTATTAATATATATATATTTGTTTGGTACTTAGGGAATTTTAGCCTGGTTGAAGCCTACAAACACATTGAATTGGTGAGGGCACAATGCCTGCGATCACAATGGCCCAATGGAGGTTTGAACCTTTGTGGCAACAACAATGCCATGACTTAACCATCGCACCATGCCATGAACGACTATATATACTAATAATATATATATATATATATATATGCGCTCACATGACTAGCAAAAAGAATGTATATCGGATATCATATCCTAGCTGCAATTTTTTGGCCTGCCACTATTGATCTCGCGCCTTAAGTGTGTTTAAGAATACAACAAATCCTCCTATGATTCAATAAGATTCTTCCATGATTTATCAGATGTTCATCAATGTTCATCCCACAATTTTCTGGTGCTTTGCTAATGATCAGAATTTTTTTAACAGAAAAAAAACATTCTCATGAAATGTCCTTTTGTGCCCTTGATATTGACAACATTTCATGATCTATAACTCTTCTACAAAGTTGTGTTTTTTAAGACAAATACTAAAGATTATTATTCTTCAAATGGGTATTCCAATGGTTCTCTATGTCATTATCTGTTCACCCTGGCAATTGCTTCGCTATTTTTGACCACCTACTTGATATATTTCTGTCAAATAAACTTATCTTGACTGGTTTTAACAGTAAAATTCTTTGTTTTGGCTTTTTTTTTTGAAAAAATTCCTATAGGATTTGACTCCTTGGGGTGGCAGGGCGATGTCCTGGCTCTCACGTCCGTGCTCTTGCTCCTGCTCCCATTTGGTTCAGCGATGGAACCCATAATAGGCAAACTCGGTAACTTAGCTAATGATCAGTGTTTTTTCAAATCTATTAACATCGTTGAAATTTGTTGAACAGAGTATGGACCATTATGAACTGGGTGCTTGATCACTACTCAACTTGTTTCATACACTTCTTAGAGGGTGTTGTTGCTTCCTTTTAATGATTGCTTCCAAATAACTTTTTGTCAAGATTGTATTTTTTCAACTAAATGCCTTTATGAATTAGTATTTGTAGAGATCAGGATCAAGTTATTCTCCCAAAACCTATGCTTGGATTTACAGGTTAGAAATCTTCTTGTTTTCATGGATTATTGAGCATCCATAAAAAGTAAATATATATGATGAAAGGAGCGCATCTGATTAATATTGTGGAAGACTATTTTAACCTTTCGGAAATAAGCTTTATGTGGATTTTCAAATAATGGACATCTCGTTTAACAAAATACAAGGTTCTGAATAGAATCTTATTTAGTTAATGGATCTCACAGTATTATTGAGAACTAATCTGTTGTATTTTAATTTTTCTAAGGACCTCTTGTTTAATGGGTGAAAAATACAAGGTCTATTATTCAGATCTAAGCTGTCGTGAGGTCCTTGGACGCTAGCAGTGTTCTGCTATATCCATGGTATTCTTTCTTTGGATGCTTATTTTATGTGCATTTGACAGAGCAGCACTTTTGACTTTTTTCTCAAGATGTTTCATTTCTAGGTTGTTGATATTATTGTATCTTAAGCATTATAGCATAAATCTGTCACTACTTGTATATAAAAAGTTGGTAATTAGTTTGCTATTTATTTTGACTTGTCAGCTTGTTCCTTTGTTAACATGCACAATATTTTTTTTCAATACACAATGACTAGCGGCATGCAATTATTTGCAATCTTAAGCAATATATAACAGTAGCATTTTCTCAGGACACTGTTTGATCGATGTGTTTGATTTATTCAGATGTACTTACCTGGTTAGGCTTTCCTCGATAAACTATTTCTATGTGTGAGATTTTGTTCTCTTTATGATTCTTCTGTCTTTTGCCTATGGTAAATATTGAGTCGTGCACACAAGCTTGAGATTTCCTTTACATCAATTCAAGTTGTGCTCCAACTATCTTTAATGAAACTTGTCACAGTTGGTGGATAACACTTATTTAGGTTCAGATAACTAATTTGACAAATGAGTTTCCTGAGAATTGTTAGTATAGGACGCACATGCTACTGCATGATACTCTATGCAACTTGTGCTACATAAATCACATATATGGTTTCCTTGGAGGGGTTCTATAGTAGTAGTTGTATGCAACTTGTAATTCACATCAAACTCTTGTCCAAATGAGTTATTGTCATCTGGTATTAGTGTTTCCAATGCATTGGATAATTATGTGGTTGCAGATTTGGTTGAAACTATTTTTAGATATATTGATGTCAGCCAATTTATAATGGCTTGTCAGTCCTGGGGATCTAAGAAATTTTTCTACAGATTAAATTGCCCAAGTACTTTCCTGCAAGAGGATGAATTGTGATGGACTATAATTGGCACATTACTATCTATTGTGAAAATTGTTTTTGTAATAATATGTTTGTTTAGCTGTCCTGCCAATAGGGTTGGTCCTTGTATAATATTGTATAATGCATTTTTTTTCTCATTGTAATTACTATTGTGTTTTTTTATTTGGAACTGGTGTAGATAAGAGCTGTACAGATTATTAACTAGTATAGTTTTGAAATTTTCCATTTGCACCAATTATCTTTATGATTGTAGAAATATAATTATTTACTTTTCTTGATTAGTCCAATATATTTATTTGTTTTTTTGTGTAATTATTAGACTGCACGGATCTGGTCTTCAAAGAATTTTAAATGCTTGGAGGAATATTCATCTCCAAACAAGGCTCCTTTGATTGACATTGATTTCGATGAGAACAAGGTATCTCTAAATGATTGATTAAATTTTGGTATTTTTTGATGTTGGACATTATATTCAGAGGGCTAATAGTCCATTTAGCTCATCCATGTTGTGTTCAATACCATACACTCAAATTCCAAAATAATGCTAACAGAAATAGTCTCTCCCATAGTTGGGAAACTTGGACTCGGCAAAAACTCGGCAGACCCAAAATTTGCGTCTTGGCAAAGACTCGGCAACTTAAAAAATTAAATACCTCTGATTACTCTGGTCACATTCAAGAGGCAACCCAGTGAGTTAGCAGCAATCATATATAAAGGAACAAGAGGGCAACTGTGACAGATAGACCTTTTTAAATGAATATAATTCTAAAATTATCCCATTTGATATTGAATCTTGTACTGGCCCATGAAAAGAGCACTGTTATTGCTCTGTGGAAGAAAGTATCAAATCCCAACCAATCCATCTTATTGGAAATAAAGTCCCTTTTAATCGTGTCATAGGATTTATCAAAGTTGATATTTGAAAATTGGATGACACTCTTGTTCTTGCTCCTTGGTTTTGATAGAGCAAAGGGTTTCATAAAGAATGAAGTTTTATTTCTCAAGCTGTACAGCCAAATATATGTTGATAAGATATAATTCTTTTCCTTTCTTTGTATGCATTCTTTCGAAGTTAGGTCAACTGTTTGCAACATTCTGTAAATGTTTTGGTAAGGTGTTCAATATGCCATTTTTTTTTGTAGTGTAACTCTATCTGATTCACAGATTGTAGGGCTTGTTGGAGGGGACATTTGCATTTGGAAACGGCACGGTAATAGACAACTGCTTCGTGGGCACATTCAACGTGCATATTGTATGTGGTGTGTGTTTTTGAATTTCAGTTTTAGATTTCCTTGCATTTGTAACAATCCCTTACATGATTTTTGAATGTTGTGAGGACTACTAGAAACTAATGCATCTTAAAAAACCATTGTTGATATGAATGGATCTGAATTTAATTGATGGTGAAGGAAAGTTCTTGATGGATTGTTGGTTTTTTTCTAAGTATAAACCATTGCAGCAAAAAATATTATTGGGAATAAATTAGCAAGCAAAAGATAAAGATTTTTTTTCAAAAAATAAGGATTTAATTGGGGAAAATTTGGATTTTCAAAAAATGCAGAAAAAAAGAGAAATAACTGCTTTTTTTAAAATTTACAGGCAATTTAATTACATAGAGATAGAGAGATATAGAGAGCAAATAAAAATGGGAGTTTCCCTCATAATTTTGGAATATAGATTTTGTCATTTCATAATGTCATTTACAATTCATTGCATATTGCATGCTGCATAGTACATAAGTGATACATAATATTAGCTTTAAAAGCTCAGTTAAAAGCTACTTTTTACAAAATCAATTTACAAACTAAGTACAAGTTTCAAAAAGTCTGATGTAGCCAATGTCCTTTGCTGCTACAAAGAGAGCTACACTAGAGGGTTGCAAGTCCCGATGATGGTGCTTAAAGGTCAAAGAGTCTCTCCCAATTCATTCAATCACATCATTATCAATGTTTACACACCCAAGGATGTGTAAAACCTCAAAATCAAAAAAGGGTCCTCTTCATCATTTGCAATCCACTTAGAATTTGGATTAATCTTGTCAAGGTCAATTGGTTGGTCTTCCTTGATGGTTCCTAATTTTTATCATATAGAAATTAGATTTGGAAATTGAAAGAAACAATGATTACAGTAGAATTACAATTGTAGGTTTAATGTCCTAGCTTTTACACTAGGACATTAGCAAACAAAATACGACCCAATGATTTTATTTACATCTTTTAAGCAAGGCTTGTTGAGCACTTTGCCTCCAAATCTCGTCCCCTAAGTTTGGGAATTGGCCTCTCCAAGCCTCCTACGTTCATCATCTATCCTATATAATTTAGAGGTTAACCTCAATAATACACACAGGAAGGTTTTCCACAAGGCATCATCCAAGCCTCCTACGGTCATCATCTATCCTATATAAAACACGTATCGCAAGGCACATACAAATTAAATTTCATGGGATAATGCATAACTCCACATAGTAAATAATTTTGAAAATTTCCAAAATGCACTAAAGCAAAAATAATTATTTTTCCAAATTATTTAGGGACAACCGTTTTTGGGTCTTGAAGTGTCCTTCGCAAATTTTCTCAAGTTTTTAAATTTGCAAATTCAAAATCCAACATCATGCTTTTTCAAAAACAACAATTATTTTGAAGGACTTGACAAGGTTTAGAGAGCAAATTCACATATTTTCTTCAAAAATAAAAAATGCAAATTTCAAATTCATGTATACTCTCTTTGCCCAATC
Source organism: Sequoia sempervirens (assembly GCA_007258455.2). Classification (NCBI taxonomy): domain Eukaryota; kingdom Viridiplantae; phylum Streptophyta; class Pinopsida; order Cupressales; family Cupressaceae; genus Sequoia; species Sequoia sempervirens. Next base: position 33,300 of record VDFB02013850.1, on the reverse strand, counting down.
CTACTCAGATTCCTTTTCAATCCTGGAAAATTTTGCCAATATTTTGGTAGGAAAATCCATTTTTCAGAAAATAATTTTAAACACATTAAGTTTCAAATAAAAATCCAATTTTAAAACATAACAAGTTAGAAACTACCTCAAGGTATCCAACGGTAACTCTAAAATGATTCTTCCTCTTTCAGCAATCCAATTCAAGCCACTCCAAGCAAGCAAAATCCGATTTTCTTCTAATAGGGTTCTAACCATGTTTTCTCTCCAATTTTGCTTTTTCTGCCTTAATGCATAATGAACATAGAAATGCTTTTTTCCATATAAGAGCCCTTTTTCCTATTCACTTTTTAATTTAAGCCAATGTTTCAAAATAGATATTCCTTAGGAAATAATTCTAATTTCCCCAATTTACAATCAATTAAACTAGAAATGCATTTCACACTATTAATATTTCAAATAGATTATTAACTCTTTGCGCATATCAAGCAAACGAATAAATGGTATTAAAATCTCCCAAGAAGGCACATTCATGGGTCTAACACATGGGGATCCAAAATCATAGTTGATTTGGATAAGGTTTTCACAGGTTTCAACAACACAAAGATTAGTAGGGTGAGATGGCTAGTAATATCCATGTCAATGTTCTCCACATGCCAACCTTTGGTCAAAACTGTAAATTTCTTGCACACTCAATCAGACATTATGCACATTTTCCCAATATGTAACAATAGTAGAAATGAATTATATGATTACCCAATTAAATAGTAAACATATAATAGGCATAATTCAATTAGCTCATTCATTGAAGTAGTATGGTTTCATGCAATTAATTATTTAAAAAATAGCTTGAAGGATCTAGGTCTACCCACCCAACATATCATCAAATGAAAATGGTGAAGTTGAAACATCCATCAATATAAAGATACACACATATATAAAGTCTTATAATCAATTATACACATATTAAATGTCTGGAAATAGAACATTGGTATCCACAAGTGATCACCAATACACAATACAAAACACACAACATAGTATCATATAACTATGATACTCCAAAACATGGTGAAGATTTTTCAGAACTCTCTTCGAGCTTCTTTCAACTTTAGGTAGATGTTGTGATGAACAAACATTAAGTTATTTATTCTTTGTTTCATTAGATGATCACATTTCTTGGAATCTGTGTTCCAAAACACTCCAAGTATGCTCACAAGTGGATGAACTGCAGGGCTGGGTCAAAATGTATATTGCCATCCATCAAAAGTTTTTAGCTTCTTGACCACAAAATTCCCACCATTGCACTAAAAACTCTTTTTTTTTGAGATTATATAATGTAAGATCTACTCAAAATTTAACACCTTCAATTTGCATGTCTACAATATAGAGATATTGTCAAAACTGCAGTGCTCCATGGGGACTCATCCCCTGCCCTAGTATCCCCGTCCCTATCCCGGAAACGTTTCGGGGACTCGGGGACTCCTCGAAAACTTCCACCCGCCATTGCATCTGACGGTAACTCAAACTTGAGCTCCAATTTTGATACTAACCTGCCAGTTGCATCTGCTGATTAGGGACAGCCATATATTTTTTATGTTTTTGTCATTTTATAGTTGAAACTTGGAGCCTTTGGGCATTTTGTTATAATTCTTTTTTAATATGTATGCACATTGACAACGAAAGCATTTGAATTTTGTTAATTTGTTTGTTGATTCTCATGTGAAATCTCAACTCAAGTCTAATGTTATGTATTAATCTTCTACAATGTCTATGATGAATGCTTTATCAATGTTTGATATGAATATTTGAAATTTCTTTAGATTTTTAAAAATTTCCCTATTTTTTAATAGCCGTCCCCTGTCGTCCCCTAAAAATTGATCCAAAAGTAGCCATGTACCAGAAACATGTCCCACCATCCCCTATCATCCCTGTCCCCGAAACTTAGGGGATCATAGGTCAAAAGTTTATGTAATCTACCTGGTTTGAAGGTCTTCCTACTTTGCACGAGAATCTTATTCGAGAAAAATGCTACTTACGTATTGGCAACTTTACCATAACTACATTGAACATTGCTAGGGTGGGGAACATTTTTTTCTTGTATTTTAGTAGGCCTTGTGTGACCTCAACATTTTCTTAAAATGATAGGCTATAGAACAATGATGGATTCAAATAGCATCCAATGACATGAAGAGAGGAATGCATATGTTGATTCATCTATTATTGATTATGTTCCACAATGGTCTATTTCTATTCTTGTTATTTTCCATCTTAACCCTCATCACCTCCTTGGCCATATCTATGGTCTCATGCAAGTAGCCCGTGGGGCATTTTTCTCCATCCAAGTCTTAAAACTTTTACTAGAGATTTTGAAAATTTGACAACTCATTGTGCCTCATCCCAAAAACTCAAAGAAGAAACGTACTCCACAACTATTTGTAATCCGTTTGATTGGTGAAGCCAAAATTCATCCACTCATTTGAAATGAACATTTGCTTCATATTCATTTTCTATTGGCAAATAGTTTGCAATGCCAGGATGTGTATATCAAATCTTGTTTGCCTTGGCCAAAGTTGTTTGCTGCCCTTTGTGAAAGTGTGCATCATACATAACACCCTTGTGTGATTTGTAGGTGAACTTGGTAATAGTGTGGTTCTTTTGCAATATCTCCAAAACCCATTCAACTTTTTTAATGTTTTGTAGGGTTAGATCAAGGAAGTGTGCTACTCATAGGCCTAAAAATATAGAGGGATATTTGTCCATCAGGAGTTTCCCAACGAAAACACAAGCAATAACGTTTTTTGTAATAAATTGAACAACTTTTTATAGACCTATATCTACCACAACCTCATGAAACAATTAAAATAGATTTGATCCTATTTGATGCATCCATACATTTTTGAAAGATTGTGCCAAGATCATACAAGATAATGAAGTTAATTAGGGTATTATGGAGCATTTGGTCTTTTCTCTCTCTAATTGATGATTGGTAACATTTGTAATATATTTTATTGCATCATTAAGCATATCAACCGTCAATTTTTCATACCATGGGCATTGAATCAAGGACCTATAGATAAAATAGCATCCAACATTGTAACAACCGCCCCAAATTTTTTCCAAAGCTTCACCTGTTAGCATTATCCAAAATGCAATGATAAACAACTGAATAAACGACCCTCCACTTTTTGAATACCTAGATCCCGATGTGGGCAAGGTGAGAGCATACGGTAAAAAGGGGATCTTGCATTAACTAGAAAATCAAGCTAATTGAAAGTAAACACCTTCCACTTTCTGATTACCAAATTGTTAGTGTTTTATAGCTTCGGGAGATATTTTCTCTCAAATAAAATCAACTCAAGGTAGGTCGGCCTTTGTTTTATAAATAAAAATTGTATTTCTCTAGGTCGGCCCTAGAAAGGAGGTCGCTTAGCTTGGTATTTAAAGGGGATAGAGTCCTCTCATTTCACAATCAATTCATCCAATCAATTCATTCAAGTTTGAATTCTTTCAGCAGCAGGTCTATTTTTCTAAGCAGCAGATTAGCATCAAGGAGAAGAATCAAATACTTTGTATATTCATGAAATCCCACTATATACAAGTGCAGATCCATTGTATTGTATTCAGCCTCTCTAGGGACTGACTTTGAGTGCTATTCCTGCACTAATTAGTCTGATTTATGAGAGAATATCTTGCTGGGTTTTTCTCCCTCGAGTAGGAGGGTTTTCCCAGGGTAAACTACTATGTTCATTGTTGTGTTTTCTGCTTATTGCATTTCTGATCCTAAATCTAACATGGTATTGTTGTGACCTATTCACACATCGCCCCATTGCAAATGGGGACCCTTCGTTTTTTTTTCGCTTTTTGGTTTTGCCTTGGCATCGCAACTGCTTATCACCAGTTTTTTTTGCAAATGAGGAGTTTGAGTTTTGAGCGGTCACCCGAGTCGAGTCAATGAATTTTCGCTGGATCCTGAATAAAGCGTCACCATCGTGCTTAGAAGGCCTGGGAGGCGAAGATCATTGTCGTTTCGGTCGATTCTGACACTTCAAATTTTTAGGGTTTCTCACCCGGGCCCCCTATTTTTTAGGACCTACTTTTTTGGCACTTTTGGGCAATTCTGGGATCCCTATTTTTAGGGTCTATTTTTGGAAAGTTGCTATTTTTGGAAAATTTCTATTTTTAGAAAGTTTCTATTTTTAGAAGGGCCACGAGTTTCGAAAACGCACTCAGAAGTTCGAAACGAGCAACGAAACTCTCAGAAAATCGATTCAAAGTTTTTTTGAAATTTTGGTCAAAAATCTGGAAAATCACAAAAAAAGGTTCAAAAATCTGGAAAATTCGTTCAAAATGGTGAGAAATTCTGGAAAATCACAGAGAAATCTGGTAAAAGCACTAAAAAGTGATGGTCAAGAAATCTGAACATTCATGAAGAAATCTGCAAGAAGTTCATGAAATTCGTCAAGAAAATCTGGAAAATTGTGAAGAAATCTGAACATTCATGGAAAATCTGAGCACAGTCATGGAGAAAACTAATAAATTCGCCTAAGTACAGAATGAATAGTAAGAACCTTCAGCCAAAATGTCAATGGCATAAAAAAATTTGATCAATGGTCTGAAAATCTGGGCAATGGCAATGAAACCTGTCAAGTCCGCCTCTGTCAAAGATGTCAATGGCATAAAAATCTGGGCAATGGCAATGAAATCTGTCAAATCCGCCCTTGGAAATGGCATAAAAATCTGTCCAATGGTGAAAGTCCGCCCATGACAAAGGTCTAATGGCAAGCAGATAGAGCAAGTCCGCCCATGGAGGAAGAGGGATCTGCCTAAGGAAAAGAGGCAATGGTCAACAAGAGGCCAAAGTCCGCCCTATGTATGGCCAAAGATATGCTAAACTCCGCCCAGCTAAAGAGGTCCAATGGCGAGCAGATCAAGGAAGTCCGCCCATGGAAAAGAAGAAAATGTCTAAGGAAGGGAGGCAATGGCCAACCAAAGCCCAAAGTCCGCCCTCTTCAAGAAGTCAGTTGGCAAGCATAAGGTCAAACTCCGCCCAGCAAGAGAAAGTAAATGGCAAGCTCCTAAGCCAAGTCCGCCCTATGAATGGCAGACAAAAGACCAAAGTCCGCCCATGGAAAAAAGATGAAAGGTCTAAGGCATGGACAAATACAAAAAGGAAGTGGCAAGAAAAGACCCAAAGTCCGCCCTGTCCAAGCATTAAGTGGCATCCAAACAGCTGAAGTCCGCCCTCCAAAGCATGAAATGGCCTGAAAACTGGTAAAGTCTGCCTATGTTTAAGTGTACAATGGCAAGGAGAATGGGGTAAATGGCCAGAAAAACAGTCAAGTCCGCCCTTGAAAGAAATGCCAAATGGCAACCAAAGTAAGCAAGTCCGCCTTAGCAAGTGGCAAAGAAGAGGCTGAAGTCCGCCCTATAAATGGCAAGAAATTTGCCTAAGTCCGCCCAAGTGGAAAGGTCTAATGTCAAGCAAGAGAGCCAAGTCCGCCCTCCAACCAAGGCAAATGGCTTGGAAATGCATGAAGTCCGCCTTAGGTAGTTTCAAAATGGCAACAAAAGGTGGAAAGTCCGCCCAAGATAGAAGGGAAAAATGGCTAAGGCATGGACAAAGACAAAGTAAAGTAACCAAAGAAATGCTAAAGTCCGCCCCTTTGAAAGAAGAATTTGTCTAAAGATGGCTAACCATAAGACAAAGTCCGCCATAGACATTGAAGAAGTGGCAACAAAGCTAGGCAAGTCCGCCTTGGATGTGAGAGATGAAGGTTGCCAAATTATAGACAAAGTCCGCCGTATGTTAAAAAGTGTAAAAAATTAAAATTTGCCTAAGTCCAAACCTTTGGAAAGCTAAGATATGCATGGCACTTTGCCCAAGTGACCAAAGAAAATCATCGCCATGGCTAGGGAAATGATGAAAAAATCAAGCAAATGGACAAAATAAAATTGGATTTGGCAAAGAAAATTATGGAAAACTCAAGGCAAATAGCCAAATAAAATCGGACGGCAAGAAAATATGGCCAACAAAAGAGGATAATGGCCAAATAATTTTGGACGTGGCAAAATAATTTTGGACGAAGGAAGGTAATGGTAAAATAATTTTGGACGATAGCCAAATAAAATCGGACATGGCGAAAGAATTTTGGACAAGAGGCAATTTTTGGACAAAATAAAATTGGACGTAGCTAGGGAAAAGTCGGACGTGGCTGGAGGAATGTTGGACGAAAAAATATTTGTGGCTAAATAAAGTTGGACACAACAAAATAAAAATTGGACGAAGGAAAAATGTGGCCAAATAAATTGGACGGAAAGAGAATTAAAAGCTTGAAAATGAAATTTGTAAAAATCTTTCAAAGCTTATCTTGAAAAGTTATCTAAAATAAATTTGTTTTGTTTTACTGCAGGTGGATGACTACACAAGGCAAAGGAGGTCTGAACAAAGAAAGAACCAATTATTCGAAGAGGGCTGAACGAAAAGAAATCTTTGCTACATCACTTTTGTATATGCTTGCCTCTCCTCCCACGCGCTCAACATTGAATAGGCACTTGGAGAAATTCCAAAGCAATCCGGGAAGAAAGACTTAAATAGGTGCTCCGAGGCGAGGTGAGAAGAAGAAGCCAAAGTCATCCAAGATCAAGCACAATCGATAAAGTCATTGGCATAAAAAATATTCTAAGGCAAGAACATGAACAAAGCGACCAAGGAAGGCATCCAACACGTTGAGGTGGCGCCTCGTCATCTTCCGACCAATCAAATCATTCCAAATCAACATGCAACAACTTTCTATTTTATCTGTTGGTTCATATTTAGCAAGAAGGACAAGTGTCCTCGAATGCAATTTTCTCATTGGTCGAAGGGTAGCAAACCCTAATTAGGGTTTTATTTGTAATCTTGGCCGTTGATTCCAAATCAATCTTGGCCATTGAATTGTAATTGGGGAGCCTATAAATTGAGCTCAACCCCTCATTTGTAAAGCATGGGAGCATGTTGCAAAACATGTTGAGATAAGCAACTGTTGTAAGATTGCCAAAGTAATAAGTAATGCATGCATTGTTCTGATGGTGATTGCTTCCCTTATTTTGGAGTTGGCATGGTTCTTATCCCTCATCATAGTTTAGATTTCTTTTCATGTATGTTAGATGAATGCAAGATTTGATAAGTATTGATTTATGGTGAAACTTTTTGCTCATACTTTCTTTGAACGGATGATTTTCGTTCAATGCGTAAAGTTAGCCTGAGCTTACTTTGTGGATTCTTAACTTCTGTCTGAATAAATATTGTTCGATTCGATGGTAGTTATTCATGACGTGAAAATCATAAACACAACTCTCCCTTGAAGATTGCACTGGCTTTGCGTAGTTGGCGCGTTCCCTGCGTGGCGAAACAAAGTTTAGTTTTGGTTTCACCGAGTCAATACCGTCTCTTGGATTCTTAGGAGTAGATTAGTGCTTCTGAACCCTTCTCCTTTTTTAGTTTGTTTGATCCGACCAGAATAATAGAGCTTCATTGTCCAAACCTTCATTGTGAATTGAACGAGCCTAGCATAAGTCCCCTTGTCATAACCAGCAAATCACATCCATACCACAGAGCCTATCCGCATTCATCTTAAACATTGGAATTACCGTATGATCTTACTTGCAATCTTAGCATACGAGGTAGTTTTTCAAGAGGGGATAGAGCGTCTTTGGACTCTTTATTCTAGAATGTTTGTTGTGTCATAAAACGCATCAGCAGTATCAGAGCGGTTTTAGGGAAGATATGATCAGATTTGTCTAAGCTTTCTTCACATCCCCATTGTTAACCATTTCATCTTAATGGCTACTCATTTCAGATTGTCTTCTTTTCAAGGACCACGAGGGCTGCATTCAATTCATTCATGGAATCATTGTTGTTGCTGTTGCTGTTGCGGCATCCCGGATTGATTTCAGTTGGATATTTAAGCTTGTGTTCTGGATTTTTCCAGGTTCGAGTCAGGAGAAATGTTAAACAGTGAGGAATGTTTGGGAGCTAGTGCCGTTCCTTCGCCTAGGGTTCGAAGCTTGGCCGCCTCCGAATTCTGCGATTCAAAGGCAGTGGGGACTGCGTTTTCTGAAATAATGAGCGAATCGGAGGGCGTCTTGAATTCCCCGGAGCAGTGGCGGCGATGGAAGGTGAAGTTTCTATGCAGCTTCGGCAGCAGCATTCTGCCTAGGCCGTATGATGGTAAGCTCCGATACATTGGGGAAGAAACCCGTATTGTGCGTGTGAGTAGGGATATTTCATTTTCAGAGCTTGTAGTTAAGATGTCAGAGTTTTATGATTAGCCTTTTACGATTAAGTATCAATTGCCCGAAGAGGAGGATATGGCTGCTTTGGTTTTTGTTTTTTGAGTGATGATGATCTCGCAAATATGATGGAGGAGTATGATAAGTTGGAGGCTACAGATGGTTTACCAGGCCTAGAGTGTTTCTGTTTTCGGCCCTTGAGCAATTTGATGTTGCTTCTGTTTGCGTTGAAGCTGATGTTGATCAGAGGTTTGTGGATGCTTTGAATGGATTGCCTAAGTCTACAGTCGTAGCCTTCAGTAATTCCACTATGAACATAGACCATCTAGCCACCTGTATATTTAATCAAAGACAGCCTTGTGACGTGAAGGTCTGAGTAACCAGGTGTGGGTTCCTTCTGGTAGTTGTGACGAAGTATCGGGAGCTTGTGAGATTACTGTGCAGGGATTAGGTTTGAGCAGGGTGTTTTTTCTTGAATAAGGACACTGCCTTTCAAGTTTGTGTGTAGTGCATTTTTAATCTTTTGCTGGTTCTGGTTCATGAGGACATCTATGTTAGCTTGGTTCCTTTGCTTAAAGCTGCAAATAATGCTTTGCAAATTAAATTGGATATCATGGCAATATCAGGGAGTTCGTGAAAGCCTGAAGGCATATCTGGCACAAGACTCTTGTACAAGTTATATTTGTCTTCTAGCGATATTGTAAAAGCTGTTCAATATTTGGTAAAGAAGGAACTGTTGTTAAGAAATTTCAGAAGGTTGTACTGAGCAAAGTCAGCATTCAAAAGAAGATCTAAAGCAGACTTTAGATGCAACATTTAAGGAGATTCCGATTCCACAAAGATAAGTTCTATTATGTATCATTCCTTTAATTGTTCTATCTAATGATATTTGCTAGATGACTACATGCTTCATTTGTATTGGGGTAGTTTGATTTTATGAACTATTATTAATCTCTTTAAAATGCAGGATGGATCGAGGAGCAAAAGAATGTTGGATTATTTGAAGATATATTGAAGACCTCATTATTTGAGGTGACGATTCTTGGAGATTAGTCAGTGAGGAGCAGGAGGCTCCTATGGATATGGATTCATCCTTCGATTACACTCCTACCATTTAGAGGGAGTTAGATTCCGAGAATTCAAGGCACGAGTTGAGATCTTTCCGGGAAGAGGATTAAGGTTCTGAGATCAATCAATGGAGGGGAGTTCACTTCCAGAGGATTTTTTGCAATCTTTGTATTGAGGTAGGGATCAAGGGGAAGTTTTGTGTTCAGCAAATGGAGTCTTATGTCTCGAGGAACTAGAGTGACTCATTGAGACGAAGTGAAGGTGACAGCTAAGTGGATTGCAGTGTTGCAAGGCCAGGTGCTAAGTCCTTGGAAGACCTCTTTAGCTGCAGAGAACGAAATTGCACAAGACAGTCAACCTTGTTTTGACATTGGTAGCACTGCAAACCTATTCAGAATAGGGTGATCTGGTATGAGGTTGAGGAGGATAGTCCTGGACTCTCGCAAGTCAGTAGTGCCGAGGTGTGCGTTGGAAACTGTTCCTCTAAGGCAAGCATTGTAGGCAATCTTGGACGAGGAGGTTAGGAGGTTGATGCAAGTACTTGGAGCTTAAGAGGGAGTCACATCATCATGAAGATTTGTTGTAATGTATATTTCTCTGAGATGGAGAAATATGAGGTGAAAGCCCTTGTAGTGTATATTTCTTTGAGACGGAGAAATATGAGGTGAAAACCCTTGTAGTGTATATTTCTCTGAGATGGAGAAATATGATGTGAAAGCCCTTGTAGTGTATATTTCTCTGAGATGGAGAAATATGAGGTGAAAGCCCTTGTAGTGTATATTTCGCTGAGACGAAGAAATATGAGGTGCGAGCCCTTGTACATCTCTGAGATTGAGATGTGTTTTTCCACAAATGGGTGTAGTTGTGGACGTCATGTTGAGAGACTCCATGACAAGCCCTTGTATATCTTTGAGACCGAGAGGTGTTTTTCCACAAATGGGTGTAGCCATTGTGGACGTCATGTTGAGAGACTCCATGACGAGCCCTTGTGCATCTCTGAGATTGAGATGTGTTTTTTCCACAAATGGGTGTAGCCATTGTGGGCGTCATGTTGAGAGACTCCATGACGAGGATATTTGAAAATACCTCCCTAGCTAAGAGGGAGTGTTAGTGTTTTATAGCTTCGGGAGATATTTTCTCTCAAATAAAATCAGCTCAAGGCAAGTCGGCCTTTGTTTTATAAATAAAAATTGTATTTCTCTAGGTCGGCCCTAGAAAGGAGGTCACCTAGCTTGGTATTTAAAGGGGATAGAGTCCTCTCATTTCACAATCAATTCATCCAATCAATTAATTGAAGTTCGAATTCTTTCAGCAGCAGGTCTATTTTTCTAAGCAGCAATTTAGCATCAAGGAGAAGAGTCAAATACTTTGTATATTCATGAAATCGCACTATATACAAGTGCAGATCCATTGTATTGTATTTGGCCTTTCTAGGGCTTGACTTTGAGTGCTATTCCTGCACTTATTATTCTGATTTATGAGAGAATATCTTGCTGGGTTTTTGTCCCTTGAGTAGGATGGTTTTCCCAGGGTAAACTACTATGCTCATTGTTGTGTTTTCTGCTTAATGTATTTCTGATCCTAAATCTAACACAGATCCCGATGTGGGCAAGGTGAGCATACGGTGAGAAGGCTTACAAATTCTGAATTTCCTCTATGCTACCACTTCTTCAATGGAGTGAGTAATCAAATCAAATGCATGAAAGTAAATCATCTGCTTATTCAATAGGAATTACAACAAGTAAGCAAATACTTGGCGGCAAGCCAGGCAATCAAAACAAAGTCATTCGCTTGTTCAATGGGCATAACAAGAAAGCAAATGAAAAACTCGACCACTTGTTCAACGAGAGTAGCATGTAACATAAAGCAAGCTCAACCACTTATTCGGTGGGAGCACCACTTGTTTAGGGGGTGAGTATCAAGACAAATACAGGAGCAGTCACCAATGGTACTACCAATGGTGTTACATTAAGCTCATCATGAAATATATCAGTCCATCATATGCTATTGTTATGAAATGAAAATGATAGAAATATGAAGTATAAACTCCCCCCAAGATACTACAATGAAAGTATGAAAACAACCACACAAACCATAACAATAATACCTCAATGAAAGGTCCTTTGGAGGTCAATGGAAGGTCAAACAAGCTGCTGCTACAGGTCTGATACACAAGACAGCAGACTGATATGTATGAACAGCAAGCTTAAAACACCAACCGGCAATCAAAAAATGAGCATAACTTCACCATTACTCCGTAGAATCACTCCAAACCACTTGCAAAGGCCAAAGCAAGGCTAGGCGTCCAATATGAGCTTGATAGCAGCCCAAACACGCGAGGACAACAACAAACCCTTTCAAAACTCCCCAAAACAAGATGGTACGGCCTCCCTAGATGGGACGATCAGCTCCAATAAATCCCAATCTCACTCAAAAATTCCCAAAACTTGAGCAAAGTGGTGCCCAAGTACAAGGAAGACAATAATCGAACACCCACAAAAAGATATCTAGTTCTCCGATCAGCGTGAGTGAAAGGGTGGTTAGCTGGGCTACGAAAAGGGCACGAACCAGCAACACCCAAAACTGAAAACTCACTCCAAAAAGCCCCTACAATGCTGCAAACCAACACTCCACACCAAAATATATCTAGAAGACATCATAACAAACAAAAATTGAAAGAAAAAAGGAGGCCATCACCAATATGTGCTCAACTGTAACCCCTGCAATGGAGCTACACCACTATCCAGCTAGGAGATATCTTTCAACCTTGAATCTGAAGTCGACTTAGAGGGATTTCGTCCTCAAAGCCCAAGGAGATCTCTCTGCATTCGGACAACACTTTGTTATCATAAGAGCATTGTCCAAATGAGAGCAAATGAAGGCGTATAAATAGATTTTGAGACCTAGAAGTTTGAATGCTCTTTCCCTCCAAAAGTGGATGCCACACTTTAGAGAAATAAAATATTTAATTAAAATTTCACTTAAGTCCCTTTCCCAGGCGTCCACTTCAGTTATGCCTTTAATTTGCTTTTTAAAAACAATTCAAGTTGTCACTTGCTAGGCGTGGGAGTCCAAGGTGCCTTTTTTGAGTTTATAAAATTAACTTAAGTTGCAAATATTTCCTTTTTCGAACTCCAAGGATGGTGGAGACGTCAACTGCCAGAAATATCAAGACACCATCAATTGAAATTGCCACCAATGTCAGAAATAGAAACCTTGCACTGAATTGCTGCCAGGACCACTGCCAGAAATAACACTTACTAAAAATAGCATATTGCTAAAAATAGTGTGTCCAAACTCAAAATAAGCACATTTTGAGATGCAACTATGACTTACTAAAAATGTAAGTACTAAAAACAGCAGTTACTGCCCACCAAGAATTTCAAAAAATCTAGAAAGACCCAAAAAACTCTCTGGCAAACCCCTGCAATAACCTCTAGAAAAGTAGATGAAACGTCCAAGAATCTTGGAATCCTTGGAAACACCTCTGAGTAGCCTACAGGACTCCGGAAATAGGCTAACGGTCATTGGAAAGCTTAGGATAAAAAAGGGGACATTACAAACATACCTTGTTAGTATGGAGACTTGGCAAAATTGAACAAGAAGTTAGGGAAATACCATAAATTCCCAATTGCCTTCTTGACTTGTTCAGTGTTAGTCTAAAAACAATGTTTGTAAAATGTTTGTAAAATTTTTGCAAGGGCATGCAAAAATGAAATTTTGTGTGTTTTAGGCTCGTTTTTTCGCGCAATCCCCTTTTTTCCCACGTTCTACCCTCAACTTGCCAAGTACTTGTGGCTACTTGTGTGAGTCAAAGTGGAAAACTTGCCAAAAACTTCTTTTTGTAGAGTCACGAGTTAAAGTTGGAAGAACCCAAGGATGAAAAAAATGTGTGACTACTTGGCAAGTGGTTAAACTATGGTTTTCCGTGAAGTTGGGCCATTCTTAGAGCATCTAATTAGGATGAAAGGCCTAAGGTATCAATTCTATGTTGTCAATAAACTAGTAGATGAAGATGATATGTTGTTGTGGTCATCAATAGCATGCCACTACCATTTGAAACTTTCATGGCATCTTTGCATTTGACGGCAGAGAGTCAAATTCTAACCTTTGAACTGAGACAATTGCAAATGGCTGACTTCAGTCTCAGTCCAATAGGTGAGGGTAGCTTGGTTAAGTTGTCCATGGCATATGTTGTAATTTATTGCCTTAATCAGTTCTTCTGTTCTTAAATATTCTTAACTAGTGCAAAAAGTGGACTGTGTTAGCAATTATCAAGCTGCTATTATTAGAAGTATTATTATTCTATACTAAACTCTGGAACTGACTAACTATGATTAACACTAACATTAATTTTCTACTATAAATATGATTCTGCTTTCGAATTTGGTATTTGTACGGTTTGCCCTCATAGTGAAGAAAATGCTGTTAACCTTTTATGCTTCTTTATTTGCAATTTGTTTCTAGCAATATCTACTGACTGTTAAAGTATGTGCAGTTATGTCGACCCAGAAGCAGCTGTTGGATGCGGGGATGGAACAGTTCGCATTTTTGACATGTACAGCAGTCAATGCTCTCGTATATTCAGGTATACTTTTCATGGCTTTGCACTGTGGACTATTTTTTCCTTTGTGCTTAACTGTAATGTGTCTAAAATATTGATATAGCAAAATGTTTGACTTTTCTGAAACTCTCAGTTTAGGATTACTTTGATCTCTGGTGAAGAGATTGAGTTGAAACATACTTCAATACCATCATTCAGCTGACATAAGCAATATATTCCCACAAGACATAAACAAATTGAAATGTGAATGTTAAATTTTAAGAAATGATATATGATGTGTATGCTAAAGTCTGAGTGCTGAAAATGTGGATATCATTTTGGATATGCCAGTATATGGCTAAGTAATTAAGACACTTGGATTGGACCTGAAACATTCTTGTAATACCAAATTGAGGGAATAGTCATCTACTCTCAAGGAATTACATACTCTCTATAACAGATATGTTGAGTGGTAAACAACAAGAGGTGAACCATCAAAACCACTTGCAGAGAGTTAATCTAGAAGTTTCCTAAGCGGCACATCATTTCTGTGGAGGATTTGAAGATTGAGAAACCACATAATATATCTTTCAAAAAGCTTAGGATCAGAAATATTGCTTAAGAGGAGATGAACTTGGCACTGACAAGTGCAGCGGTTTATCAATCAGAAATAAGTCTGTTAGTGAAGCAATGAGGTTGAAGCAGTATATTTGCCAATAGTAAAGAAATACACAGGGTTAAATTACAAAACCAAGGTGAAATTAAAACAGTTGGACTTGAGTTCTCTCTTGCCACACAATTTGGGTGGAGAACCCACCAGATTGATATGATGTTCTTTGAAGGGGATCTCCGAGAGAAGTGTATATATTGAAAAAAATATGAAAACAGTTGCAAAAATTGAAACAGTTAATTTTGGTTCTTGCGCCCTATACAATTTGAAAGGAGGATCCAACAGATTGATGTGAAGATTAATCAAACCTGATGAACATCTATGCACACATAGCTTGATCCATAATTGACTTGGAGTCTTGTATAGTTGAATGCATAGTTCTTAAATACAAATTCTAGTTTATTTATGTACTCTATCGGGTTCTAATATTGGGCTCTAATATTTAAATCAGATCTTGAAACAACTCAGATTTAATTCACTGTTCACACATTATCATTATTGTCATATTCTAATCAACAAACTGTAAATAACAGATATGACTTCCGATCTTTCCCTTCTTATAAATAAAGACTGAATTATATTCAAATGGTTTGCAACATTGGCAATTACAACAGCATTACACTTTCATGTTCATACACATAACAACAGCAAATTGAACCAATACATTGCAACTGAAATCCATGATCATGACGCTCCAATGCAACCTTTGAGTTGAGACCGCTCTCTAGCTAAAGGGGTTTTGTTCTCTGATCTCCATGTTCAAACAAAAATGCTCAATCGATTTCTAGATAGGGGTTTGTGTAAAGTGATAGATGATGATTCCTAAATGGATGTGTTCACCCTTTTATATCCATCACAACAATAACAAGTCAGCCACAATATGAATCTGTGGAATCCGTGTCTTCCAATTCGAACAATGATTATGGTTGGGAAAAATCCTACCTTTCAAAGTCATGGCACCAAAATAAACCATTAAATGGCATTATGACGTGTTGGGGAGTTGGAAAGTGAACAGAACCAAAGGCAGAAGTATTGGAGTTCGGGGGTTGGAAATACCACAAGACTCAAACCATAGGGCGAGGTTTTGGGGGTTGTGCAATGGGCATGCCAGTAAGGACATGTCCGAAAGTCCGAGAAATACAAAGGAAAGAGCAGGGAAGGATGGAAGGCATGATAGGATGGAGAAGTCCAAAATTCTGGCAGAAAGGAAGGAAAAATGGAGTTGGAAGGAATGTCATACTTAGAAGGGAAACTCTGAGAATTTGAGAACTAACACAAATTCAGAAGAATGGACCTTAGAAAGACTCATAGGGAAAGAAGGGGACAAACAAGCAACAAAACAAGACCGGGGGAGACACAAGAAACAAAGAACAGACCTAATATCTACAATTGAAAATGGGACATGACAAGTCCATCACACTCAAAATGGCTTGTTCTCAAGCAATTACAGATTCAGATGCTCCAATATCTAAGGGCCTTCCCATGTTGCATCTTTTATGGGAAGATCTTTCCATCAAACCAAATATTCCTTTGTGCTTCTATTTCTTAACTTCCTCTCTTTCGCATCTATGATTGCTTCAAGAATCAAAGTCATCTTGTCTTCTTCATCTAATGGAGGTAACTCATTTAAGGGTACAATATATTTTCCAAGTGCTCCATTAAGACAAGTGTCATGTCCCCAAAATTGTGACACTAAGGTATAAGGTATCGAAAAGCAAGTAAATAAATAAAATACATATTAAAAATATATTAACCATTTAATATTAATTATCAAAAATAATATTATAATTAAAATAATCGAATACAACATTGTAAATATTAAAATACAAGCAACTATTGTAAATATAAATAAAATGCAATCTGAAATATCATTATAATTATAATATTACAATTATAAGGCAATTATCAAAATAGAATAATTAATATTATGTGTGACTATGTTTTAATAAATCAATAATATACACAAACAATAGCTTAATGCATTGATTCCCTTAAGCAGCGATTACTTGATGGTCATTTAATCGGCCAGGGTTATATTAAATAAAGACAGCAGCAATAACTATTGGTCAGGGCATCAAATGATTAGGAGATGACTAGTATTAATGTAAGAATGAAAGAGTTCCTAAAGTCAGTGATTAAAAAGTCATGACTATTCAAAGGACACCACGGTTTGGAAAGGGTGCAACTTCCCACCAGATCGTGGGATATTTAAAAGATATTCATGAACTTTCAAGAGGGAATGACAAGGGAAAAAACATAATAAGATAAGCATATCAATCAGCAAGACAATAAAGATCAATCTGCAACAATCGTCTGGTGATATTTAGGGATTAAGGAAAATAGAAAGTAAGAGAAATCTGCTGGAAGATAGAGGTTTAGTTGGAATAGTAAGTTAAAGATATTTATAGATCGAATAAAAAGAAGAATATATTCTGGAAAAAAGAATCATTCTAATAAAGGATTCTTTGAAAATCTGATCACAAAGAATAAGCAACAAACTGTGGTATGTCTCGTCATTGTATATTTGTTATTTATATTTATTATTTTTGTAGTATTCTTTATCATGATTATTGTCTGCAAGTGTAAATGCATACATATTTTGTTATTTATATTTGTTACTCTCTTAATATGTTTTATCACAATTTTTTAATGCAATTGTGTATTTTGTTATTGACATTTATTATTCTCATCATAGTTATTGTGTGCAATTAGATATGTGTTATTCATATTTATTCTTGTGATAAGCTCTATCCTAATTATGATATATTTATTTATACTTACTCATCAAAGCAACCATGTGAGAATCAAGAAGAGCTCCAGCTGATTGAACCCAGGTAAGTGTAAGAAATACTTGCATAAATTCGAGTTATCCTATATTGCCAAATGTGAAATAATGGATATGTTACTGGTCTCTATATTACTGATTCAATATGTAAAGGATAAGATATGGACTGCATTATGAGATAATTTGACTGTAGTAATTAGTTATGATTGAGGGCCACTAGGAGGGGAAACGATGTTGGGGTCATCCTCTAAGTACACCACCCCATGGTGGATGGCTGAGGCCTGCCACATGTGGGACAAGGGGGCTTATAAGGCTGCCCTTGGGCTTAGAAGGAGTGATTTCCGGGACACCTTGCTGTAGTTGCACCCCCAACCTCCCATCATGATGATTAATTGAGCAATAATGGTTCTGATAAGGGGTATGGTGATAGGATGCCTCATTGGGCACACCACCCCATATGGATGGCAAGAGGCCAGATGGGGCCAAGAGGGGTGAACTGCTCTTGGGCCTAGTGTAGAGGGTTTCTTGGGCATCCTATCATGACCATTTTGTTCGAGGAAGAATGAATTAGAAACCTAAAAGATTCCAATATATTTATGATATGATATTTGTTTCTTATTGTAGATGTTTACTAACCTATTTGCGGGTCTTAAACAGGTAGTTGTATCACTAACCTTACTTTCCTTGTTTCCTTTACATATTCAAATAGGAGCATCGTATAATATTATCTTGTAAATATTTTCTAATTTTGTCTTGTAGGGACCTAATCAAGTTATAGATATTCCCTAAACCAAATTGATTATTTGAAATTGATAAATTAGGGCAGATTTAGGGGTTTTCCAAATTTGGGGACATTACAAGTGGTATTAGAGCGTGTTCCTGCCAGCCTGTGTTAATATATGTGTGTCAACCATTGTGACGTGTTAGTTAGCCATTGTGTATGTGATGAATGTTAGAGCTAGTCACTATGTATTTGTGATGTATGGTGGTACTCGTCGTTGTGTTTATGACTTCTTTATGCTTAAAAACTATGAAAATGTTAAAATGTTGTTTGTCAAGTTGCTTAAGCTGGTTGGTTGTTTGTTTGAGCTACTTGGTTGCGTGCTTAAGCTACTTGGTTGCTTGCCTGAGCTACTTGTTTGCCTGCTTGAGCTACTTTCCTGTGTGCTTGAGCTACTTTCTTGTGTGCTTGAGCTAGTTGCTTGCTTGCTTGAGCTACTTGTTTACTTGCTTGAGCTACTTGCCTCTGTGCATGAGCTGATTACTTGCTTGCTTGAGCTACTTGCCTGTGTGCTTGAGCTGATTACTTGCTTGCTTGAGCTACTTGTTTACTTGCTTGAGCTACTTTCCCGTGTGCTTGAGCTGATTGCTTGAGCTACTTGTTTTCCTACTTGAGCTACTTACTTGTGTGCTTGAGCTACTTGCCTGTGTGCTTGAGCTTAGTACTTGCTTGCTTGAGCTACTTGTTTGCCTACTTGAGCTACTTACTTGTGTGCTTGAGCTACTTGCCTATGTGCTTGAGATGATTACTTGCTTGCTTGAGCTACCTGTTTGCTTGGTTGAGCTATTTGCCTGTGTGTTTGAGCTATTTGCTTGTGTGTTTGAGCTACTCGCTTGTGTGCTTGAGTTGTGTGCTTGCTTGCTTGAGCTACTTATTTGCCTGCTTGAGCTACTTGCTTGCTTGGTTGAACTACTTGGTTGTTTGCTTTGACTTCTGATTTAGGTGGTTTTAAGTTATAAGATGTATATTATGACTTGCATGTACTCATATGTGTTAAATTTAGGTGAACAGATTAAATGCACAGAAAAATAATTCGAAATCAGACAAAATAACGCAGCATATACCCTGGGAAAACCCTCCTCTTGAGGGAGAAAAACCCAGCAACAAAGATCTCTCTTATATTTGATGCAACAGTGGCAATTTTACAAATTACAATGAGGTCTAACACAAGACCGATATGCAGTACCTTGCAATAATGAATGACAAATAAGAACCTGTTAAATTACGCCCGGCAAATGACAGATCTGGCAATGATCACCTTGCACTGAATGGTCTTCAATCTGTGCACTGGATTGTGAATTCGCACTTTGCTTATTATATTCGCACTTGAATAATGCATTCGCATTTGAACATACTTTCAGACTTTAAGCGTATTGGACAGAATTCGATAGCTGTAGCTTCACCCTTGTATTCACACTTGATTGATATCATCAAACTGATATAATCGCTCTCGAATATCAGATGAGATCGCCCTTGATAGATATCAGATGTATTCGCACTATGATCTCAGATAACTTCGCACTATAATCTCAGATAAGTTCGCACTATAAAATCAGATAAGATCGCACTATAATCTGATCGAACTGATCTCCTACTTCGATGATCACAATGGATGAATAATCTGTATATATATACTATGGAGTGACAGATCCTTCATGTCGTCCTTTTGAGAAAATCATAACACCAAGATATTGATGTCGGCTTTAAACAATCTCGACTCTTATTTAATCACTGTCGGCCTCAATCAAAATAACCTCTTCACAAGAGGTCGGCCTGAATGTAAATACACGCCTCTTCACAAGAGGTCGGCCCTCAAATAATAAACACGCATTAAAATGTCTTCTTGAAAAAACAGAACAAGATGAGTTTGTATCTTCTCATGTCGGCTATACAAAGATAAACAATAACAATAATAATAAATATAGATTGAATAGCCAATGGCTATCATTCAATTATATTTCCACGAAGGAGCTGAGCTGGAAGGAGCTACCGAAGCTGCTATATCATTAACAATATGTATATGTTTATCCATGTGACTTATGTGTATTTATGTGTATTTGCGTGTATGCTTCATGCTTCCTATGTACACTTTATGTATTACGTGCATTCAAGTGTATTCAAGTGTATACCTTGTGACTTATGTATTCAAGTGTATTCAAGTATGACTTATGTATTCAAATGCATTCAAGTGTATACCATCTAACGTATGTGTACTCAAGTGTATTCAAGTGCATACGTTGTGCCTTATGTGTATTCAAGTATATACTTTGTGCCTTAAGTGTATTCAGGTGTATACTTTGTGCCTTATGTGTAAACCCTGTGACTTACATGTATTCATGTATGCTTTGTGACTTCGTGTATTCGTGCGTATACTTCATCATTCACATAGATTACATGTATTTATGCTTCGTATTTATACCTTATGTATCATGTGTATCTATGTATTGCTTCATGTATTTGCAACAAGATGTGTTTTTATGATTACTTTATGCTTAAAATTTATGTAAGTATTAAGACTTGTTCGTCAAAATGCTACAAGAGTGAGAAGCCCTAATGAATTAACTTATCTTAATGTGAATTATCATTAGTATCCAAATGCAATCATGAAGAGTGTGACTCAAAACTAGGGATATAAGAGGGGAGAACATTTCATGCTACCATTTAAAGAATCCAATTGAGGACAAAACGTTAAAGAATGAAATTAGAAAGGGGATGGTGGGTGCTTCAAATATGAACGACTATAACTCTCTCAACAATAAGGTAAAAAGGGGAAACCACCCCTCCTATAGAGAAACTATTAATAGGAAATAAGCCTGACAAATAAACTTTGGAGTAAGGTATTGCTATCAAGAGCAACCATGAAGGGTGGTGACGACTCCAAGAAATGAATAAGGGATGAAATAATCCATTGACGGTCAATGAGTAATCATCATTCATCGATTCAGCAAGAAAGTAAACAATCAATATATTGAGAAAATTCCTAAAGCAAGAGTGCAATTGTTCTAATAAAGAGAGTCAAATATAACCAAATAATCATCCCTTGGTTTAGAATTACTGATCTCTATCAAAGTATCACAATTGAGGCTAAACATCTTCACTAAAAGGAACAATATTTAAAATTTACAGATCTTAGTTATGATTGCTTGAGGACAAGCAATCTTGGGCGGGGTGGACTGTCATGTCCCCGAAATTGTGACACTAAGGTAAGGTATCGAAAAGTAAGTAAATAAATGAAATACATATTAAAAATATATTAACCATTTAATATTAATTATAAAAAATAATATTATAATTATAATAATCTAATACAACATTGTAAATATTAAAATACAAATAACTAATGTAAATATAAATAAAATGCAATCTGAAATATCATTATAATTATAATATTACAGTTATAAGGCAATTATCAAAATAGAATAATTAATATGTGTGACTATGTTTTAATAAATCAATAATATACACAAACAATAGCTTAATGCATCGATTCCCTTAAGCAGGGATTACTAGATGGTCATTTAATCAGCCAGGGTTATATTAAATAAAGACAGCAGCAATAAACCTATGGTCATGGCATCGAATGATTAGGAGATGACTAGTATTAATGTAAGAATGAAAGATTTCCTAAAGTCAGCGATTAAAAAGTCATGACTATTCAAAGGACACCACGGTTTGGAAAGGGTGCAACTTCCCACCAGATCGTGGGATATTTAAAAGATATTCATGAACTTCCAAGAGGGAATGACAAGGGAAAGAACAGAATAAGATAAGCATATCAATCGGCAAGGCAATAAAGCTCAATATGCAATAATTGTCTGGCAATATTTAGGGATTAAGGAAAATAGAAAGTAAGAGAAATCTGCTGGCAGATAAAGGTTTAGTTGGTATAGTTAGTTAAAGATATTTATGGGTCAAATAAAAAGAAGAATATATTCTGGAAAAAGGAATCATTCTAATAAAAGATTCTTTGAAAATCTGATCACAAAGAAGAAGCAACAAACTGTGGTATGTCTCATCATTGTATATTTGTTATTTATATTTATTCTTTCTGTAGTATGCTTTATCATGATTATTGTCCGCAAGTGTAAATGTATACATATTTTGTTATTTATATTTGTTACTTTCTTAATATGCTTTATCACAATTATTTAATGCAATTGTGTATTTTGTATTGACATTTATTATTCTCATCGTAGTTATTGTGTGCAATTGGATATGTGTTATTCATATTTATTCTTGTGATAAGCTCTATCCTAATTATGATATATTTATTTATAGGTAGTTGTATCACTGACCTTACTTTCCTTGTTCCTTTACATATTCAAATAGGAGCATCATATAATATTATCTTGTAAATATTTTGTAATTCTGTCTGGCAGGGACCTAATCAAGTTATAGATATTCCCTAAACTAAATTTGATTATTTGAAATTGATAAATTAGGGCAGATTTAGGGATTTTCCAAATTTGGGGACATTACAACAAGACACATGGAAAACATTGTGAATCTTACTACCCTCTAGCAGCTCCGACTAATAGGCAACTTCACAAATCCTCCTCAAAATTCTGTAAGGCTTGTAAAAATGAGGCTTCAGTGTTTTAGACCTACTTTCCTTCAAAGAAGATTGTTTGTATTGCCACAATCTCACAAACACCATGTCTTTAACCTCAAATATTCTCTGGATCCTATGGTAGTCTGCATACATCTTTTATTGATTTTGAGGTTGCTAGAGATTATTTTTGAGTGATTTCAGAATGTCTTGGCTCCGTTTGATCAAATCACTTGGTTGTAGGACTTTATTGTTGGATAGAACGAGGTCGACAATACTTTGGACTTCGTACCCATACAAAGCCTTGAATGGTGTCATGTTGATTGACATGCAATAAGTGGTGTTATCAAAGTGCTCCCTTAGATGGAGCCATTTTATCCATGTCTTTTGCTTATCAACAACTTAATTTATTAAGTAACCTTTCACCCCTTTTTCCACAATCTTTGTTTGACTACCTGTTTGTGGGTGATAGGTGGTGCTGAGTGTGAGCTTGATTCTTGGCAACTGAAAGAGCTCTTGCCAAATCAAGCTTAGGAATTGGCTATCTCTATTACTCACAATACTCTTGGGTGGTCAATGGAGCTTCAACACTTCCTTAAAGAGCAAATAAGCAACTTGTGGTGCCTTGAAGTTTGAAGAAATAGCATAGAGATGTGCATACTTCTCGAGTCTATCTACAACAACATATATCAGTCCTTACCTTGGAGTTTAGGAAGTCTAGTGATGAAATTCTTTGAAACACTTTCTCACTTTTGCTCTAGAATAGGTAAGGATCACAAAAGACTTGCTCACAATGTTTTCTTTGTTTTATTCCTTTGACAAGCAATACATTCTCTAATATGGTAAACAACATTATCCTTGAGTCCTTTCTATGTGAATCTTTCCTAATCTACTTATAGGTCTTGAAATATCTAGAGCGACTTACCAAGGGAGCATTATGAACCACTTTCAAAACATTTTCTTTCATCCTTAATTCTGGCACCAAGTAGATTCTTCCCCTGTAGAGAATGAGTTTCTTACATACTATGTGCTCGTCATCCAACAACTTACCTTTCAACACATCAATTGCAAACTTCTTGTTAAAATATTCTACTATGATTTTTTCCCTCCAATCAACAAAGATGTGAGACATTGAACATAGAGTTGGCCTTTTAGATAATGCATTAGCAACACCATTTTTCTCCTTTAACATATTCAATTTCAAAGTCATACACTTGTAGTTTGCTTACCCACTTTTATTGCTTAGTTGAGAAAATACCTCAAGCTATTGTGATCAATCTTGATTCTTGACTACAAATTGAAATCAGACTTAAAGAAATACATATTGGACCTGATTACAGTCATATAAGGTCCCTTCCACTGTCATACATTGAGCAGCAAATGCATACAACTCCTCATGGAAGACGCCAAATGCATAAACTATCAAACCCCAACACTCTCCTTCACATTCTCCAACATTCAACTAAGAAAAGACACTATTAACATGTTGTTGCAGACCTCTGTAAGTTGCTGTTTTGAGAAAGAAGTCTGAAAATGCAAAACCCCAAAATGGTATGGCTCCCTAGGAGCGGTGATCAGCTCTAGTAAATTAATCCTTCACCTAACAATACAAATGAGGGCTCAAAATGAGGCGCTCAGCTGCAAGGAATCCATAGAAACAACACCTAGAATGATGCACTTCCCACATACAGAGTTACGAGCAGATTTATGCTTCCAGCCACTTTGAAAATGTACTTTTCCAAAATTCAAAAAAAGTGTCAGACCTCTGACAATGTAAGCAAATAGCTCCAAACACACTCCCAAAAGATGCAAACCATTTATCAAACCAAAATCTTCGATCCCAACTCAAAATATGGAAAAAATCTTCATTCTAACACAACCAAAATTATGAATATCATTAAATCTATGAATGCAGAGGTGATCCCTGAAGTAGAATCACTCCAACCAGATAGGGTGGATCTCTCACCACCGAAACCAACAACTAGAGATGAGGGTTTTTGTCCTCAACCAATAGTATACAAATCTTGGAGAAAATCCAACAGAGTTTCTTTAAGTTGTGAAAGTTCTCATATGCAAATGAGAGCTCAAACTCATATTTATAAAGTGAGGGAGAAGTTAGGGCAACTTGCATTTGAATTTGAATGTTTTTTCCTTCTCATTTTATCCCAAGAGGGGCATCGAACTTTATGCCTCCAAGATTTCACTTTTGGTTTTTAATTTAAATTGACATTAGGCCCAAACTAGTCATAAAAGGCATAACATTAGCCTTAAAAAAATGATAAACAAACTCCCTTTTAGGCACCACAGAAGGTAAAACATTGACCCCTTTTTAAAAACAACTTTGCTCTATTAGGCCAAGGGGGTCTTTAATAACTTAATAACATAAGTCATAAAATCCCCTTTTGAAGACTTAAGACTTAAGAGAGTAGTATTCCAAAACATTAGAACTCACCAGACTGCAACTGCTAAGCACTACCCAAACTAGAAACCCTTCACTGCACTGCTGCCAAAACCAATTTCCCAAAATAACACTTACTAAAAATAGTATATTGCTAAAAATAGTGTGTCCAAACACCAAACTGGCCTAAACTGAGATACCTTGAAACTTACTAAAAATAGTAAGTGCTAAAAATAACGATTCTGCCCACTAATGATCGGGGAAAACCTAGAAAACCCCAGAAAGCTCTCTAATGACATCAATATACTCCTCTGAATATGTAGACACAGATCTTGGAAGATAGCACCAACTGCTAAATGAGGAAACCCTAAAAAAGGGGAAATTACAAATTCCTTCGATTTCTTTCAATGCCTCCTTTTTGAGTAATCAAATTAATTTTATAATCTAATATTTAGTTGTCCAAAATAATTTTATTTTATTAACAAAGTGCAAGTAATATTTTATTAATAAAGTGCAAGTAATATTTTATTAATAAAATTAAATGGGTTTCTAGGATGATATTTTATAAAGTGACTTAACTCAGGTCCAAAAAGCAAAAATAATAAAAAGTCACTTTATGTGGGTCTAAAAGATTATTATTTTAATAAAAGGTGAATTTTAAAATAACTTCTAGAAAGTTGCATCGGAGGTTATAAAAAGAGAATGAAGGAGCTCATTTGGATATATCGGTCATTTTTAATTTTTCATTGTGAAGTTGGACTGTGTGTTCAAGTAAAACCCTAGGATGAAAACCTTGAGAGTATTTGGCTATGGAGATGAAAGATTTCTTCCTTGTCAAATTGGAGGTGGATTCATACAGAGTTCACAAGTGTGCATATTGATGAACGATTGAAGAAGATTGTGCTGAAGATTTATATCTTTTACCAAGGGTTTCTGGCCCTTTTAATCCATCTGCACCATTGTTAAGAAAGGCACCATATTTGAAGTTTGTAGTGAAGAAAAAGATTTGGAAGCATTCCTGAATTGAGTCGCAGCTACTCCCAACCTGACTGCAATCTTTCCTTGGGTTTCATTGTGCCATTTGAAGTGTAAATTTGGCTGGGAGCCATAATGGTTTCGAATCTCTAGCGGTTGCAATGTAAACTCTAGTTTTGAAGAATCCTATAATTTTTCAGACATAGTCAAATTTCAGTGAGCAGTAGGCTCTTATCAGCTTCAATAGTGCCCAACCATTATTCAGTGTTGACTAGTGTTCTGGAGGTGTTCCAGGTATAAACACTGCTGTTGAAGAATAAACTTGCCATTTCTAGTGCTGTTCACATTGCTACATCATCTTGATACCTATTGGAAGTACATTTGGCATCTTTGGAGTTTAGAAGACTAAACATTCTACATCTTTGTAATGTTGATTTCTGCAACAACAAATTGTATTGTTCATTTTAATTGTTTCCAGCTCTATTGAAAATTGCAAACTGTTTGACAAAATGTCCCTCAATTATCTTTGAATACTATGTTGTTTATGTGATTGGTTTGTGATCTAAATTTATAGTCATAGTAGTTCTAAATCATGGCATACAGAAATTCTGTGTGTTATGTTATATGTAAAGTGTTTGACAAAATGTCAGCAAACCAAAAATCAGAAATATTGCAAGTTTGGCTTCAAAATTTGTGTTAGTGTCTTTACATTACAATTTGTCTTGGAGTAAGCTGCAACAACTTCTGGTTGGCAGGTTAGACAGGTGCAGATGGGGTAAATTGAGTCGTCAATCTTACATTGACATCTTGTCATTTGTTTCACATGGGCTTTATTTGCTTTTCTTCTCTCCGTCTTGTCACACATTTTTTCCCATTCATGTCTTTCTTGCTTTCTTTAAATATTGATCCCTTGTTTTTTATTTGTCTTTTGGGAATATTTTTGCCAGTAAAGATATTGTTCTTCGATTCTCTAAAAAGTAGTTTTTTAATTATTCTTTCACTTCTTTCTGTCTGCTCAACTATGAACCCACAAGTGACAACTGTCATCGAAATTTTGCTCTCAATTTTTAATTTGTGATACTGTGTGCTTCCAACATTATTTTGGAAATACAGCTCGTAATGCCCACTCATCATCTATTTTAAACTTATGGTAAATTGACATCAGAAAGATATTCAGTTCATAAAATACTGTCTTCTTTGAATGGTCACCTCTGTAGCAGCAACCTGCTTGATACTGAGATCAAATGGCAATAATTGGAAGAAACATGGGCAACAATTTTCTCTTTGCTTTGCAAATCTAGTGAGGTCATGGGCTTCCTTAAATGCAGTGTGGTGTAATGTTGGTCACTTAATTAGTGTTTGTGTGATCCAGGCAGCATGGCGGTGCAGTGACTTGCCTATCCATTGCTGATGAACGGTTCTTGATCAGTGGTTCTTCTCTTGGAAGCCTATCTGTTTCTGATTTGGTATCTGGGCAAAAAATAGCTTCACTTAGACAGTCCACTGCACCGACAGGTATATGCTTAGAGCTGGGAGTAGGCTGGACTTTTTTTTGGTTTAACCATGACTCTTCTTCCTCTTATTTAATAGCACTGATGGACAATAATACCTAGATTAATTAGCCTATCATCTTCTTGGAAATGTTATTTTGTTATTTATTTCTTCTGAGCATTTATGCACTGACGAAACTTGAGTTGACACACATCACATGGTTTATATATCGCCTGCCATATTTTCTTTGTAACTTCAAGTCAAAGTTTATTGTTAGATACATTTGTAACTTTAAAATGGATATGTCTGGTAACATTGTTTTGTGTTAATGGAAGAGATCGATGCATTTTTATGCATTAAATATGCATATCAAATAGAGTGTTTAAAATATCAAAGGTGTGATTTTATAGGCGCTGTTAATTGAGCACATTTGCTTATGCAAACAAAATGGTTAATCAAACTCAAACAATTATAATTGTTAAGTACAAACAACTGACCATATATTATGAATTTTACTGATTGAGATAGATAGTTAGACAGCAGAAGGTTTGCAGTTCAAGACTACAATAATTATATTCATTGCCAGAACTAAAAGTGTCAACAACAATCACTTATATGTATGAGATAAGCTTTTACTTCCTTTTGCTTGCCAAGGGTATCCATCTTCTTGTTTTGTCTAGGAGGTTCCACAAAACCACTTCTACAAAAGCGTGCTGTATGACCATAGTTGTTGCACTTATAGCACATAATGTTGTAATCCATTAGAGGAGCAAATGAATTGTAGTTTCTATTTAAGAACCCAAAATTATTTCTTGCACATACCTTACAATCCGTTGCTTTATGGCCAAATTGATTACAGCAAAAGCAATAACCAAAGAAGGAATTTTGGAACTTTGTCATGTGATACTGCCTCGGAGGGAAGGATCTTCTAAATTTGTCCTTGTTGTCTTTTTGAGGAAAGCTGGTTTTCTGTGGGATATCACTTTCTTTCTTCTTGTTGTTATCACTATTGATGGAGCTCTTAAGCACATCTGCATACCCTTTAGGCTTTTCTTCATTTATCTTCTTTGGTAACTTTGTAGCCTTAGAATTTGGATCTTCTTTAGTAGTCTTTTGATTTTCTTCATAGCCAAGACCAGTCTTAATGAATAGTGACCTTTGATAATATCATCCAATATTTCAGTGCTCTTCTCAAACTTTATTCTTCTGTTCAACTGAGTAGTTGTTTTCTCTAGTTCCTTTCTTAAGGAAACAGTTGTTCAGATTCTAGCTTCTTGCAGTTTTCTTCCTTTGTCTTTAGCTGAATTCTCACCTCCTCTTTTATCCTTTTTGCCTCTTCAAGTTAAATGTTTAGGTTGATAATACTCTTTTTTGATTCTTCAAGGCTTTGCGACTTTTTTGCTCTTGAATCACGATCCTCTTCTTCATATTTATGCAATTGCAACTTTTGTTTCATATTCCTTTTCTTAAGCTTCTTGATTTCACTTAAAGCACAAATGAGTTCTTCAAGATCCACTTCCCCATCCATTTTGACAATTTCTTCTTCGTCTGAATCCATCTTTTCTTTTCCTTTGTCTTCATTCTCCAAGGCATCACTCTTTGTTTCTATTGCCATGAAGAGAGTTTCTTCTCTATCACTATCGGAGATACTTTCATCGCTCTCCATGGATGAGCTACTATCCTCTTTGGAATAGAGGCTTTTCTTATGTTTATGGAAGTTCTTTTCATGTTGACCTTGTTTGTAGCTCTTTTTACATTGATGATGTCTATTCCTTTTCTTTAAGTTATGCTCTTCTTCATCATCACTACTTTCATTTTTGCATGTGGACACTTAGCAACAAAATGTCTTACTTTTCCACAGTTAAAGCATTTGAAGGGTAGCTTACCTTTGTATTTGGAGAATCCTTTCTTAAGCTTTCTTACAAAATGGGCTTCCTTGGCATCTAATTCATTGTTGGAGCTATCGCTTGATTTGGGCTTTTTCCCTTCTTCTTTGAAGCTTTGAAGGTTGCTTCATGCTTTGATGATTTCTCTCTTTCAGTCCTCATTTCATACGTTGTGAGTATTCCATGAAATTCATCCATTGATAATTTATCTAGATCCTTCATTTTTTTGATGGAAAAAACATTTACATCAAATCTCAAAGGGAGAACCTTAGCACCTTCCGCATAATCATTGAATCTTCAACCTTTTCACCAAGTCCTCTGATGGTGTTGACAATTTCATCCACATGAAGGAGATAGTATGCAATGTTTTCTCCCTCTTTCATTTTCAATCTCTCGAATTGTCTTCTGTGGGTTTGGAGCTTAGCCTTCTTAACTTTGTCATAACTTTCATAGATATTCCTAAGTTTTTTCCAAATTTCTTTTGCCAAGTCATAGTGCATTACTTTGATTTAGATAGACCACACAAAATAGAATTCATGGCTTTTGCATTGTTTTCACTAGCCTTCTTTCCAACTTGATCTATTGGTGGAGAAGTTGGAGCTGCATAACCATCCACTACTAATTGCCAAATATCAAAACCAAGAGCCATTAGATAAGTTCACATCCTTATGCTCCATAATGCATACTTTGTTCTATCAATCAATGGAGCTCTATTTGATGAGAAACCACCTTGACAAGCCATGTGTGCTTTGGAGATCTGCCTTCTATCGGTTAGACTATTTCTAAAGGAACATGCTCTGCTACCAATTGATGAGCACATACGCTTATATTGAGAGGAGGGGGGAGGAGTTAGTATAAGATAGAATTTTACTTATTTAAAATCCAACAACCACAAAAAATTTAATAATTAAGAGACAAGATTTACATGGAAACCCTTTCAGGAGAAAACCATAGAGAACAATTGCTTGGATTTACTATCCAAATTCAGCCCAACATAAAAATTCTCTTATAAATCTTTGTAGGAACCAACCCACTAGAGACACCAATCCCCACTACTAAGCTTCAACTTAGCAAGAGACACCGATCCTTTCTATTGAGAGGCACCAACCTCCAAATGAACAAAATTTCTCCTTCCTGAATATTACTTCTTCAATGGATGATGATCATTTGAAACCCCTCCTTAAAAAATCTACTTGCAATTTTCTTCACATGTATTCTCCTCTTCAAAACTCTGCTTGTGATGGAAATGATATAACTTTAATTGCTTACTTATCTTTTCCCATCACATCTTCTATTTATATACCTCTTATGCCTCTTCACCCAAGATGGGCGATCCTTCCAAGACTGGTCGGCCCAAAATAAAATAAAAAATAATAATTTTAATTTTTAATTTCACTAAAGGGGGCGACACACGATGTATGGTCGACCCATATCAAAGAGGGGCGATTTCACCCAATATGGGTGCCATAATTTGGTTGCCAATACAAGGCAATTTGGGTCAGCCCATTTTGACATTAAAATATAATAAGTATTGTCCTTTTTTGCTTAATTCTCCTTAGCATATTATCTTCTATATTGATCCTCCTTTGACAGCATATGATGTCCCCCTGGGATCTGAGTTTTGTATTTTTTGGTTTTGTTTGTTCTCTGATTTTTCTTGTCTTTGCCAAGTATAATGTAGGAAACATAGATAATTGCCAAAATGCTAAAATATCAAAGAAATACATAAACTAAAGGAAACCCTTTATTTTATTTGCATCAAAAACAGTTTCAGAATATACCCATTAGCTGAATAGCAAAGTTACAAGTCTGATTTTGAAAACCAGCAAATATAATCCATAAACCCTAGGTCGCCCTTCTTGAATTTGCTTCTAATTCATATCAGATTTGTTGCTAGGTTGTTGATCTGATCTAAACGCCTTCTTTCAGCCTGTTTGCAATCTTTATTTTCTGATCTGATAATAAACGTTGTAAATCTGATTATTTAAGTCTCTTGTATCCATTGATGCTTAGATAATAACCTCAGATGTGAGATTATTTAATCAAGAGTCCTTGGGTGGTCTCTCACACCTGCAAACTTTGTCCTATTCGAGGGATTTTGTCCTTAGAATAGCTTGATTCTCCAAACTAGCAAACCCTATTGCTCAACTCTCTCCAATTTTGCAAATAAACATTGAATCCCCAAAAAAATCTCTTTTGCCCTTTTTATTCTTGTCCCATTTTCCAACACCAACTTTTGCAATTAGGCTTTTGGAAATAATATAAAAATGTTGCCCATTTAATATAATTGGTTTTTCATAAAATATTTCATAAAGTATTGTTAAAATAATAATACTTTATTAAAAGTCACTTTATAACATTAAATTATAAAGTCACTTGAATAATTAACATTATTGAAGTAATTTGACTTTAATAATTTAATTAAATTGCCAACTCTCAATAATAATTTGATGGTAACCCCTGAGAGTGATCCATACACAATTTCCAATTGCTAGTGTGGTGGCCACTGATCTTGGTATAACTTACTATAAATAGTAAGTATAAACAATATGCTCCAGTATTGCCTTCGGGAAGCCCACCAATCTGTAACAACTCAATCCCAACCTCTGATATAACCTACCAAATTTCTGCTGAGTATAACTAACTTGTTTTCATTCAAGAGTTTCCAAATCAATTTCGACCGAATCAATTTAAATTTTCATCTAACTTCTAAGTTTCCAGTTTCAGCTGAATTGAAACAACTAACTATTTCACTAACCGTTTCACGGAGGGTCAATAACTAAATAAATGTCAAACTAGGGTTTCCTTTGCAGCGAGATGGAAAAGAAAACCAATTCCGATGTCGTTACATTATACAACTCATCAACTAATTTTTAAAACTAGTACTACCAATTCCAACTGAAAGGAAAACTATTAACTGTAAACATATGCAGAAAATTATAGAAGGATAATAACTACTTTTCTTTGCTTCCAGAAAATAACGAACGAATACTACAACTATTAAACAAATGTAACAGTTGTCTTTCTAGGGTTTAAGAAATGGAAACAACTGCCAGATTTCATCCAACAATTCCTAGCTTCGCTTCAAACAATCTAGGTTCCATTAAACCAATTAATGAGCGAGGAAAATAAATATGCTGCATGTTCGGTAACTAAATTCGGATCTTTCATTTCAGCAAAAGAATGTTTCAAATAAGCGTTTAGCGCAAAATCTTACAGTAAGACATTGTAACATAAAGAATAACATTCATTGCATAAATGAAAGTAAGCTTTAATGAGCATTGCATGTACCTGGATTTACGAGTGAGAAAGGAGTA
The DNA here is from genome assembly GCA_007258455.2 of Sequoia sempervirens. Classification (NCBI taxonomy): domain Eukaryota; kingdom Viridiplantae; phylum Streptophyta; class Pinopsida; order Cupressales; family Cupressaceae; genus Sequoia; species Sequoia sempervirens. The sequence continues at coordinate 578 of VDFB02013850.1, read as the reverse complement.
CTTTTGACATCATCTTCATGCTGTTATACTTGGGAATCTTTATCAATGAGGGAAAGAGAATTATCATCAGGGGCTTTACCGTCCAACCAAGACCTACTGGTCTCTTGTGTTCCGTCGTCTAAAGAAACCTGGCCTTTCTCGAGGGTAATCAACATGGATCATATTATCATCATGCCTCTGAGCTTGGTGTCAAGGACCTATACCTCCTGATCGACCTTACTAAGGGTACCTCCTGTAAATTGTAATCAAAATTTATTAGATTTTAATCCTAAATGTACCTATGGAATTCTAAGCATGAAATCCTGTTCTTACTTCTAAGTTAGATTTAAATTCTATGTGTCCAAATGTACTGATTGCAGATCATTTATCGATTGCTATATTTTGCAAGGGAAAGAAGTCCCTTCTATATGATGAAGACGCGCCTCAAGGAGAGACGCGTCTCATGAGAGGACGTGTCTCCACAAAGTGAAGACACGTCCACTCTTGGGACGTGTCCCTTGAGTGCGCGAGCTTCTTAACCAACAGAAGCCATTCGGATTTAAACAAAACTATTAAGAGTGTTTATTCAACAATCATTT
>VDFB02013849.1:494693-521360 GCA_007258455.2 Sequoia sempervirens | reverse complement strand
GCAAAAGAAGGGTATTTCATAAGGGAAAAATTCTCTTGCCAAGGCCTTTATAAGTTCCCTATGAATACCTTCTGCACATTAGAAATAGGCAACTGATACAAAATTTGTGAAAGGAGCGGTTGATAGCGTGCTATGAAATAAGTGATTTTTTCATTATCTCTTTGTTTATAGCAGAAAAGATCCGAGAAGGTCATCTTCCGCCCAATGTTTGCTTGGAATTGTCTAAGGAATTGGTTTACTAGTTGATTGAATGAGAAAATAAAGTTGTTAGGCAAGGAACAGTACCACTCGAGCGCTGTGTCCTTGAGGGATTGGGGGAACTGTTTAGCCATCAACATATCGTGATGGAAGAAGTCAGTGCACAGGGTGTTAAAGGAAAACACATGTGTCTGTAGATCTCCCTTACCACCATACTTCTCAAACTTAGGGATCTCCATTCCTTGGGGGAAAGGAGTGTTCAAGATGGCAACCGACAATGGGGTATGTCAGAAGAAGGGTTGGAAGATAGGTTGGGTAGAGGCTTGGGAAAGACTCGCCAACTGGCTTTGCATTTTACCCATATTCTAAAGGACAATGTTCAAAATAGGGTCATTAGAAAGAGGGCTAGAGGGACCTCCTCTAGAACCAACACCAAGGCCTCCTCCAGAGCCACCACTACTGCGACCTCCACCAAAACCACCACTAGAGCCACTACCACCAGTAGGGCCTCCGTTAGAACCACCACCGTGACCTCCATCGGCACTTCCTTCGCTATGGAATCCACCACCACTACCAAAGTGCCCACCACTCATCCCAATGAAGCATCCACCATTAGAGGTGACAGGAGGGGTGAAGCTGAAGCCCAAGAGGACCTTGTTAACCTTGATAGTTTCAGGTTGTTTAGAGGCAGAAGGGATACTGATAGAAGGAACCGTGTCGGCCATATAGACGGATTTGGGAGGCATTGATACTCCTAACTTTCCTTCACATTCTTTGAAAGTGACTCCTTGTGCGAAGCTAGGGTTGTTTGAAGGAGCACATGCTTCGGTGAGACCAAGGAGGCTAGTCAGAAGTTCAATGCTTGTTCAATCTTTACTCATCATATGTTTTAATTCACTGACAACCCAAGTGGATCTAGCCATCTTCGGGTTTCTTTCCAAGTGGTTTTCTAAGTTTCCCAATCCCTTAATAAGGGTGGCAATGTATTTTGTAGGAATTTGAACAACCTCATGCTCATCCACCAATGATGGCGTAGGAGATGCAGGGGGAGTGGGAACATGATCGATTTCGTTAGTGAATCCCATTTCGTTCCTTGACCACTGCTCCTACGCAACCAAACTAATGATGGGAGCAGAGAAAAGACCTGTAGAGAGACCAATCGAGACCTTCGTCCTTTCCATTGGGAGGTGTCATATACTTCTCCTAACGATATACCTAGAAGTTGTGGACTGGGTCATGATGCTCATAAACCTTCACAACACTTAGGAACACAATAGTCACAAAGTACACGAGAGAGATCTCAACACTAGTGGATGAACGAACGTTGGTTGATGTTGGGTTCACCAAAAATGTAAGAGAGGGGGACTACCGTGTGCAAGACCTCATGTCACGGAGGGTCAAGATGTGAGAGGCTGCCCTAACTTACCTCAACTAAGTGTAATGTAAGGAAATGCAAGGCGAGGGTAACAAGGACCGTGAGGCCTCTTAGTTACTCTATAGACCTGAAACATAGGAAAGGGCTAGGTGAGCCAGTTTTTAGGTCTAACGCTACACCTCAGGAAGCTCTCTATTTGAGGATGAAAGTGTGGTCTCTGGATGTCAGCATGGTGTGCTGGCATCTCAAAAGTGCCCTAGCATTCGTACGACCAGACAATAGTGAAGATGAGGTCAAACCAATAAAACTAGCTAATGGCCCAATTGATTAACTAAAGGGCCAAAATGATGTGATTAAGTAAATGAAATACTCTCTAATATTATAAAGCAAATACACAAGAGTGAAGAGAGTGAGGAGAATCTCACCAAGGAACTCATTTGCCAGCTAATCCCTTGAGAAGCACGTACTCCTACACGCAGACAAAGAGGAGAATGTTGGGTGGCTGTATAGGGATCTGCCTCACTCAAACCCCCATTTAGGTGTTTCTACCTTCATGGAAAACCAAGAAAACAAGATAAAGGAAATAATGTAGTAAAGAGAAAAGAAGCACTACAAAATAGTGTTATGTTGCTCAACCAAGTGATAGAAGAGAGGAGAGGGAAACTTACCACCTCCACCAAGAGCACTCAATGTTGCTTGGGGGAGAATATGAGAGTACTCGAGCCTCTGCTGCAATGGCGTGGTCCCAAACTTGCTCTACCAAAGTGATGGAGTGTTTCTTTGGCTACAATGGAATGCTTGGAATGCTGCTTTAGAGCTTGAGAGTGAGTGCAAGAGTATGTAATAAGCTTGTGAATCTAGTGAAGAAGTTAGAATGCATGTTGAAGGGATGAATTTGAAGGAGGAATGGAGAAAAGCTACCATATTCGGGTCGATCAACCGAAGGGGGCGTTACAACTCATCTTCAATGAGAAGAGTAACACCTTTGCAGGTTTAGCCACAAGAATCTGCCAAGGACGTAAGCGCGCCATGTGGACGTCTGCACTCCGCGTGGGCGTCCTTGATAGAAACGCCTCCACCGACGCTCAAAATAGGCGCCAAGTGGGATGGAAGCAGCGGGCTTAGGTGGAATTAAGCCTCCAAACTTGGTTTTCTAAGGTGGATAAAGGAAAAAAGGGGATTTGCACATGGGTTGCAAATTCACTCTTAGACATCATATTGTCAAGGTAAATTGCCACGTAAATCTGTGTCTTGTCTATTATTCTATTATTCCAATTTATTATCTTTGTTATTTCTTTGCATCTAACTTGTGCTGCAATTATTTAAGTTGGTTTTACATTTCTGTTTCCCCAACATTTTGTCATGTGTCCATGTTTAGTATGCTCACATCCGAGACTCACATATTTGTATTCTGATGTGTTTATCAGACCTGACCAAGTGAATAATGTTTATCACAACTTAAGCTTAGATCTGTTTATGAGTAAAGGCTAGAGTTTGTGACTACATATGCACCTTTCTTGTACCATCATGTCTGTTGGCTTAGATAATCTTGATGGCCCATCCTTAGTGTACAATGAATTGAAGATATTTTTTCGCTGATTTAATCATGGATTTAGGCTTGAATTACATGAGACCCGAACCCAATATTGCACATGATGCAACACTTAAATTTAAACCCAAAATTCATAATCTTTAATTACATACAAATAAATTAGATTTCTCGAGCTAGATTTTTAATTGCTTCAAATGTATAATTGAAATCTAATTTTGTTCATCCATGAAGGTGGCTTGTGGACAATTATGTGCTTGCCACAACTGGGTAGTTGAAGAATTTAATGAAAAGCATGGCCAATTGCATCCAACAAATGCAAAATCCTTGTGAAGATATTGAAGCAATTAATCTATGATCTATCAAAGTCCCATATTCAAGATGTAGATTGCATAATTTCAAGAATTTCTCAGCAAATTAATTTCCACATCCTTGGTGTTGGAAACAAGATGATGATCCCATGGGTCCTTCATAGTTATTTAATTTTGGCTTTGCTTTGTGAGAAAAGGAAAATGTAAAGCAGGTCATGTTTTGAAGGGATACACATAGGTAGATATTTTGCATATTGTATCAAGGAGATAATTCTATTTAAGAGGTTGGGCACATTGCTTAATATAGGTGTCTAAGCATAGATGGGTGAAGATCTTTTATTTAAAAAGGACAAATTTGCACATATACGAGAATTAATGGAGATGGAGGGACGCATATAATCCAAGTTATTTTGATTGAAAAGATATAGATACCTTGCTATAAAATGACAAGACATGATTAGGTAGGCACAACATATCGAGGATGTAGTTTTGTTTAATAGACATGGATAGGAAATTACGCAAGAATATTGACATAAAAAATAAATAAATGAGATGAATGTAGATGCCTATAGATAGATAGAGGTGCATTAAAAGGGAGATTTCCATATAGTTAAAGGTACACTCTTATTTAATAAAGAAATATGCACCTTGACATGGGTGCATTAAATAAGGATAGATATGAATATATTTGTGTGAAAAATATGACATAGATATATATGCTCATTAATGGAGTGATTTCTATAAAGAGAAGAAGGAAAATGCATGGGAGAGGAACATTTTATAATTTTCCTTCCTTTGTTGCACTAGCAACTTTGTAATTTTTGAATATTTTTATATGAAATTTACATTTAGCTTGTGTTCTTGGTAGTTTGTACTTGTTTTGGAATGATACAAATTGGTTTTATAGAATATAAAGCCAAATTTTATGAATTTCTTGTTAATCGTTGGTGTTTTAAGCTTCATTCTATGCATGAATATGGTTGGTGATTGCTAGAGTTCTTGTAATTGACCAATTCTTTGTAGATGACACTTTGTGTGTCAATTGTGCAACAACAGAATGAGCAAAGAGTGGTTTACAACTTGTCTATTCCATCCTACATCACAAGTTCACTTTTTTTCCTGATAACACATGCCTTTCTTTCCTCTTCCCCTTTTAAAGTTTTTTTCTTTTTCTTCACAATTAATTATACTAAATTTTAATCTTTTGTAGTCAAGTATTAAATTTTTAAAATATACTCAATAACTTGCTTGTGAATGCAAAGAGAAATTTTGCCTTGGCAAGTTTATTCATATTGTCTTATTTTCATGAAAATAAGAAAACATAGTAAAATTTGGTTAATATGATTTTTTTCTTGTTTTAGTGAGAGCATATTAAATAGATTAAATCATATTTATTAATTTTCTTTCCCATTCTTCTAGAGGTAAAAAAATCCATAAATTCAAGCTTGAAACTTAATCATGTAATTATTTAGTTAGGAAACTAGATAGGTCCCTTGATTAAAATAGAACACATCTTGCCATTGAGCTATCTAACAATATCAAGACTTGGAGACCCTAAGACATTGGGCAGGTTTTTAGCTTTCATTGAAGAGAGGAATTGGTTTTTGACTCCTAACTTCGGCGTATGTAGTTTTGTCAACCAAAATTGTGGTGTTGGGACGGTTGGCTATAATCTCGTTCATTTCACACTAGATCAAGCTTTCTAAAGAGTTTGACAGGGTTTCTAGTAATGGAATTTTGTTGCTACATGTTTGAGGGTTCCTATGAATTAATTCATGACATCTTAAACTCAATGCATGGTTTTAAATGCACCACTTTTTTAGGAGGGAATAACCCTCTAAGCATACACAAAAATATTCACTAGTTACCCAAAAATATTGATAAATTCATCCCAAGGTTTCAATGTAATGAAACTTGCATGATCTAAGAACATATCTACACATATAATGATGCTCTTATTTGTGCTCAAATCCATCATGAAGATGTGGCTTGTGACAAGTTCTTATATACCTTGGATGGATATGTTGGGTCCAAAAACTATTGCTCCGCTTCCTAGAACTAAATCTCACTCAAAAGGCTAGGGTTGTCGTCAAACAAGTGAAATCGACACATTAATAGATTATGGAGGGTTGGAGATGAATTGTACGAGAGTTGGCTTCATCTCTCATGCTTCAAGCTTAGCTTTGACTTGGGAGGGTGTTCTTGGGGGTATACCTTAACAGGTATTGAAATAAAATAAAATATACAATTTAAAAAATGTTGACAGGAAAACCCAACCTAGTTACTTGGCCCCAAAGATTGCCATTGAACCAAGTACAATTGGTTGCCTCAAAACCTCTATATAGCTAATACAACTATGCAAACATAACCCACACAAAATAGATTCATTTAATCTCACTTAAGATAATTCCTTAGTGTATCTACAATCATGGATACATAGGAAGGACTATTTTATTCCTAAACTAGTGATTTACGTTTTTTATTTGATGTGAGATTGGTGGATGGTTCTAGATTGATGTCTATCTATTGGGTAACAAAGTCATTGATAGGTTAGGGTTGGATGAGGCACTCACTGCCTAATGCTCTGAGTCCTTGCTCCTAAGAACTCCTAGGTGTCTCTTCCACCTTGTCCTAGTGGTCCTGCCTAAGGTTTAGGTGCCACTGCTCCTAATGACCAACCCCACTATCAACATGCTTTCCTTCTACTAAGCCAACCTTGGTGCCTTGCCACTATCTCACCATTGACCCTTATTCTTCCCTAAAGGCCAAATCCTCTCAAGATTCAATTTGATTCTTGTAGGGGTGTGCAGGTGTTGTAATAGCTTCAAGATGACCAAACTAGGGTTCCTGTTCCATCACAAGACTCCAACTAACCATCACTTTCACAAAATCCCCTCCTAGGGTTTGAAAAGGCTACAAGCCTAGAGCCCCAATTAGGCCTCTCAACAGAGATAAAATGCAATTTTCTTCTAAACCCACCAAAGGACCTAGGTTCTTTGTTTAGGGTTTGTGTTTCTCATGCCTACACCTCAAGGATTTTTAGGGTTTTAAGCCTGCACAGCCCGTACACTGTTCACACACAAAAATGGTCAAAACCCTAAGATTTTTAAGATTTTCAAGGCTATTTCAGACTGTCAAAAAGTTCTCCCACCAAATTAATTGATAGAACATCCTCCTAACTACCAGGCATTGCCAAGACCCTCAACAAAATTCACCAAAAGGAATTTCTTCAAAATCTCAATTCCCCTGCAAGTTATTTGTCTTTTACTCCTGGTCTTCCCTAGCCGGACCTTGCCTGGCTCGCCTAGGGCAAGACATTTCTTGCAACTCCTGCACCCACACCAAGACTACCATCTACCATCTGTACAAGCATGGAGTCTAGGCACTGTTCCCAAGGGGCCATACAGTTTGTACGGTGGGAAAGTGCTCTAGCACTCCATTTCCAAAAACCAGTCTAATTCAAAACAACAACAGGCAAAATTAAGCTATTTACAAATAGTGCTTGCAAAATGAACAAAAGAAACTATCTAATGATGTAAAATGCTTGTAGATTACTATCAACACATCCTACAATCGACACAATAACATGTCTAACTCATGAAATCCTTATTTAGAAGCAAAACACAAATTTTAGCACAAAACACTGCTTTTGCTGCAATTTCACAACTTTCACTATAACATTAACACCTCCAACCCTTTTCCATGGTTGAGGCATGCCTTAAATAGACTTCAAAAATAGTTGAGCTTCTTGGGTCGAGCCTTTTGATGACCTAATGGTAAAAGTTATAAAACCCACTATGTTTTTCAACTCCTTGCCAACTTTTGACAACTTAGCAAGATGATGTTGCAAACCTATTTAACTCTTGACAACCTCTTTTCCCAAAGATCAAAAACACCCTAAGCTCAACACTAAATGGTCTACAAGACCTTATGAAAACAAAAACAAAAATTAACCCTCTAGGTTTCTTCTTTACTGAGGAAACTTCCTGTTGTTCCTTAGGTGCTCCTGTACTAGTCACAATACAATAATAGAAATAGAAGCAAGATATATAGAATCACAAGCTTTGTATTTGCATATAACAATGATCATGAAATTTATAGCAAAACATACTTATTAATCTAGAACAAAATTACGTGTATATTCATATGTAATATGAAAGATTATTATAATACTTGCAATAGTTTCAAAATGTTGTTATATTCATCTCATTTAGAGTTACACTCATGCCCACAAATATGCCAAAGTAAAATCTCTATTTTCAATTAAGAAACTTTCTTGAATACAAAATCATTGCCATGGAGACATTCTACAGTTGAAAATCTCTCTCAATATTAGTTTTGCTTGATTTTGAAGGTTTGTACCTATCAAAATGAGTTGGACCAGGCATAAATGGCTTCCTTGCAACTCTTTGACGACTTGCAGATGTTTGAAGAACCATCACCAAACCAACCTCTTCTAGAAATGACCATAATCTTCTTTATGTTAGTAGTAGGGAGTTAAACCCTAATTTGAAACATCGTAGCACCAAGAAGATTCATGACTTAGATGCACTCTTGCCCAAAATGGGTACTTTAGATTAAACAATAGCATTGACAACAACTTCTAGTAGGTGGGTGACTCTCTATAATCATGGTAGGTCAATGGGATCATATGTCACCATTAAGGTGAGTAGGTGTACAATACCATTTCATTTGGTGCCATAGGCCTATTTGAACTTGCTTTTCCTCCTTATTGTTAAGAAATAATGCATCAATGCCCAATTTATTTAATCCATTTCCTATATAACCCCATGAGGGAAAAACATATGCGCAAGCTTACAAAATAACTATAATACATGTACATGAAAATAGACAAGCCACAAGATATCACAAGATACACCTTGGGAAAACCCTCAAGAGGGAAAAACACTCAAGAGGGAAAACCTAATCTCCAAAAGCATCCATACTCCATCTATTATTCAACAAATAAACAATTCATGCACTTACAAAGTTACCATGAATACTTTTGAAACATCAAGCCTCTCAAATGCATCCTCCATATGTCTAAGCAATCCACACATCCCATGCCATGCTTCACATGTGCACTCCTTAGAAAGACTCAATAATGACAACCCACTCACCCAACCAACCTTAACCACTAAACATGTGTTTTCTTTTATAGATACAAGCTCCCACAAATACAACCAAGTGGTAAAATAAAACCATGTGTCCAAAACCATTGACCCCTCATTTAATATTGGGTACTAAGTTTTTACTTTATTAAATTTTTTCCCCAAATACTAAATTATTATCCTATCTCCCACACATGAAATAATAACCCAATGTTACAATACAACTTTAACATGTTGGTGGAATTTTTCCCTTGCCTTTAGCTAGTAGATGGTAAAGAGAGTCACTAAAATTAGTATTTGTAAAAAAGATATCTAATCCAAAAAATGGCATAAATTCTAATGTGTTTGTTTTATAAACTATAAATTTTTTATTAGATAGGAAGGAAATAATTTGGTGCAAGTTGTAATAATAAAAATTAAAACATGAGCTACAATTGAATTTGATGTCCCTCCTTTGATCATTAAATTATGGAATATATTTGTCTTCTAATTAGAATCTAGACATAACTAACACTACCTAAATTGCACAAGCTTTCCAAAACTATAAACATGCAAAAAGTACTAAAAATTATGGCTTGCAGAGAAAGTTATTTTAAGTTCTTTTAAAAGCTCAATAACTCACTCAAAAATGATTGTAGCAAGTTAAATGTTTTATTGTAGTTCCCTTGAATATTAATATTACTCAAAACCCTAAAAAAATATAGCTAAATTTGAAATGGTTTGGAAGCTATTGTGAAAAATAATTCTTGGCCCAAATTGTAGCTTTGATGCCACTTATTAAGATATTTCTTAGAAATAAAGACAAAAATCAATAAAATATTAGATCACTTTGAGTGGGTGACCTCCAAAAATTAGAGCATGAGATAATGAATTTAATCTTACAACCTATGATGGATTGAAAGAGTCTTTCTCTTCCTTTATCATATACATAATTAGGTAGGGACACACCCCATCATTCTAATTAAGTTGGCCTTATGAATCAACTAGACCTAATAAATGAAAATATTAAGGTTGAGCATGCCACAAGTGCCTAACCTTATTATACTTAAGAAGACAAATATCAAAGACATAAGACTAACTTATTTTGGTGTTTATAATTGGATTGCCTCTACTCATTTTTTTAATTATTGGGCGAAGGCCCCAACTCTTTCTCTCTCTCTCTCTCTAATCAAGCACACAACTTTCATTTATAGAATTAGGTACATAACTATGGGGTTAGTGCTGGTGTTTTATGTGGCAATGATAGGAATGAGCTATATGTATCCAATTTTTTATAGTTAGGTGTTTTGATATACAACTATTTTCTATGCTCTAAATAGATTTATTCATTTTACTGGTTGGAGTAATTGTATATTTCTCTCTTTTTATTTATTGATGGTTTAGAAATTTACTAGTCCTCTATATTTTGGTGTTTCCTAGATGTTGATGTTTATAATTGGATCTCTCTATGGAAAAAATTGTTTAAACTTAGAGTTTTGAAAATTTAAATACATAAAAAGATGTCAATGAATGGAAACATATGTCATTAATTAAAAACACAGACTGATACTTAAAGATGATTATCTTTTAATAAATTAAAGAAAACTTTAGTTTATCTAAATATATTAAGAAATTGGGTACACACTTTTAAAGAATGGAACAAAAAATAAAAATAAGAGCATTAACATTTTAAATACATAAATAAATGTCAACGATTGTAGATTTATGTTATTAATTAAAAACATGATAGAGCAATATTTATAGACCACCATCTTTCAATAAATTGATGAAACTTTAGTACATCTAGATATCTTAAGTTTCATTATTAATTTTCCCATTAATATTAGATGAATAATTCACCTCAATTTAGAGTTAAAGATTAATTATTATTAGTACTCATCTAAAAGAAATGAAAAGAATCATATAAAATAATAAAATCAATATATATATTTTTATTTTTTTTATGATTTCAATATTATCTTTTCATAAATAAGAAAAAATTCTTAAACATATATTTAATATTTGATTGTCAATATTGGCTTTTGTTGGAATTGCTACTCCAAACCATCGTAATGATATTTCTTTTCTATTCATCCTCCAACTAAGAAGACAAGGCACCACTACTTCATTTAATAGATGAAGACTTTAATTACAAATTGGTTGTCCTCCCCTTCTTTTATCCTCTTTTTCAAACATTGTCTTATCATAGTTATAAATTTTGTAGCTACCTATGCTCTACAATGGAGGCCCTTATTTCTAAAATAATTTATATTTTGCAAAGAATGTTGTATTATTATGTGTGTTGAGAGCATAAAAAATAGAAGAATGCCCTAGTTTTGTGTAAGAGAATCATCTCTACTTTAAGTAAAAAATATGTATTTTATTTTTTTGTGTAAGAGAAATAATTATATCTTCCTTGTATCTAACTCTATTAAGCATTGAGTAATTTTTTTGAGTATAAGGGAAAGAGCTGAAGCTCTATATTGATCAGTTGAATGTGTGTTTGGGTTATTTTTGTATTATGTCCTCTATTTATCCTTCATTTGGTATCACAACTAAATAATATCTACTTTTGGCACAAGTATTATAAATTTATAGATTCCTCAGTTTAATGGCAAGAGTTGTGAATATTGGTGAATCGCAATGAAGGATTTACTTAGCTCTCAAGATATATGGAAGCTTGTGGAGAATGGGTTCCTTAAACTTGCAGATGCAACACCATACAATTTATTATCTCAGGAAAAGAAGGATTTTCTCAAGGATAACAATAAAAAGAATTCCAAGGCACTCTTCTACATCTTTCAAGCAATGCATTATAGAGTCTTCCTAAGGGTTATAGTAGCAAAAAAATCAAAGAAAGTATGGGACATCCTTTAAACTACATATCAAGGAATGACTAAGGTAAAAACTACAAAGTTGCAAAAGTTGAGAAGAGACTATGAAACTATGTCTATGAAAGATTCTAAATTTGTAGATTCATTTTTTACCCAAGTTATTGGACTAGTTAATTAAATTAAATCTCATGGTGATATTCTTGAAGATAGGAGAATAGTAGAAATTATTCTCATGATCTACCCACAAAATTTGAATCTATTTTTGTGGTTATAGAAGAAAAAAAAACCTTTCACAAGTTTTTGTAGATGAGCTCCATGTCTCTCTAGTTTCTCATGAGCACAAGCTTAGTTGTTCTTATAGCTATTCTTTGGAGCATGATTTTAAATCACAAGTTTTAGTTAGTCATGGTAGAGGCAAAGGGAGATCTAAATTTGGAGGTCAAGGAAGAAATTCATACAAAGGTGGAAGAATTAGTCCAACAAAATCAAGTGGAAGGTGTAGTAGTGAAAACCCAAGTCAGAATCAATCTCATGGCTAAAGGTATGCAAATTCTCAAACTCAATGTCATTACTATAAAAATTCTGATCATTATTCGAAATGAAAATAGAAAAAGACATTTTGATTTCAACAAACTAAGTGAATTTTTTTCTAAAGAAAATGAGAATAAGGGTAGTATGTTTCTAGCATGCAATGTTGCTCAAGAAAGTCCAAAAGATGTTTGGTTTCTAGATTTAAAATTTGTAGTAATCACATGATAGGGAATTTAGAAATATCTTTTCCAACTTGGATAAATCTGTAAACTAAAATGTTACTTTGGGCAATGATTTAATAGAGTGTCAATCATGGGAAAAAGCAATGCCAATATTTTAAATAAATATGAATAAAAAAAGATTATTTAGATGTTTACTTTGTTCTTGGTTTAAAGCATAACTTGATGAGCATTAGGCAACTTTCTTAGAACGGGTATATAGTGTTTCAAAAATAAAGTATGTGCAAATTTGGATCAGTTTCCAAGAAATCAGCTATGAGAAAAAGTTCAAATGAACAACAATAGAATGTTTCACTTGAAGTTGACACTAGATTTTAGAGTTGAATTTGCTCAAACAATCTCACAATCAACCTAAGAAAATATCACTCAAGTTTTTGATGAAACAATACCACAAGTAGCTTTTCAATCAGAAATAAAGGATGAGAATCAACTTCAAGGCATTTACAATTTGGACACTTGAATTTTGGAGGCCTAAATTTTCTACACAAGAAAAATATGATAAAAGTTTTTCCATTGATAACAAAACCAAATACTGTATGTGAAAGGTGTATTTTGGGAAATCAACAAAGAGAGTCATTCACAATTTAAAAGTTAGTTGGAGCAAATACAACATTAGAGATTGCTCACTCTAATTTATATAAGTCAATACAAACACCTTCAATTGGTGGATATGTTTACTTTTCGATGTTCATTTCAGTGACTACACCAAAAAAAAACAGGTATGTTTCTTAAAGCATAAGTATGATGTTTTTGAGATTTTTTGTCAATTCAAAGCTCTAATTGAGAAATAAAGTGGATATTATATCAAAATCCTAAAAACATAAGAGGTGGTGAATATATATCAAATGCATTTCTAAATTTTTGCAAGGATCATGGAATACAAGAAGTTTACTACTAGGTACACTCCACAACATAATGACATGCCATAAATAAATAATAGAATAATAATGGACATTATTAGGAGTATGTTAAAAGCTAAAAATTTACCAAATGAGTATTGGGTTATAGAGGTTGTAGCATGTGCAATCTACATAATGAATATAAATTCCCAACATAAATTGTCAAAAATGTGTGGAAGAAATTCTAGTGTTGCTCATATGAGACTGCTTGGTGTGGCATATGCACATGTCCCAAATGAATCGATAAATAAATTAGATAACAAGAGATAAATGCATCTTTCTAAGATATAATGAGGAGTGAAAAGCTTATAAATTGTATAATCCAATAACTAGAAAATCAATAATCAACATAGATGTACAATTCATAGAAGAAGAAGCATGAGAGAGAAGTTTTGAAAAAACATTGAGTATAGAAAAAAGTTTACCACAAGATGATAGAGAAGTATTGACTCCAAAAATTAGCACCTCCTTGGTACCTCCTTCAATGCCCTATCAAGCTTAACAAATTAGTTTGCAAGTGACCCCATCAAGTAGGATATCCTCATACATTCAGATAAGCACTTGATGAAATAAACAACATACATCACAAGTTAATTGGAAGCTACACCTACATCAAGTAATCTTAGTGTAGGACCATCAAGTCCAAATTCTTTAGGATCTACTTCAAGTGATATGTCAAATCTAACATTAGCAAGTCTAAGGAGACAAAAAACAAGAATTTTAAGGGATATCTATGATCAAAATGAAGGTGAAGACAATGCTAGTTTTCTTTCTCTTTTTTCCTTATTTTCATAAGTAGATGATCCAATTCACTTTGAAGGTGCAATTAAAGATGAAAATTGGGCATAAGTCATTGATGAAGAAATTGATGCTATAGAGAAAAAAAATTAATGAAATTTAGTGGATCTTGTAGAAGGAAAATATATGATAAGGGTAAAGCGGGATTATAAGGCCAAGATAAATGCAAAAGCATAAGATAGTATTTGTAGCAAAGGGTTATTCACAACAACCTGGAGTTGAATACAATGAAACGTTTGCTCCAATAGATTGTTTGGACACAATGTGAACAATATTGGTCATTGTAGCTTAGAACAAGTGGCCAATATATCAAATGGACATGTTAAATTTGTATTTTTGAATGAATTTTTATAATAGTATATGTAGAGCAACCACTAGGATATGAAATTTTAAGCCATGAAGACAATGTCTATATGCTCAAAACATGCAATCTATGGACTCAAGCAATGATCCAGGTGAATCTTCAGGGCCTGAAATTGAAGTGTTCTAGTTTCTCTAGGAAGCAGTGCCATCGCGTAGAGCACATAATTCTGAATCCGGCACAACTTGAACGGGCGAAAAAGGAGTCTGTTTGCTCAAGTTACACACAATCAAAGTTGGGTCAACCCTTGGACTGAGAGGCCGTCAGGGGGCAAAATTTGACCAACTCAGAATCTGCCAAAAGTAGTGTCAGTTCGGAGGGCTCGTCGACACGATCACAATGAAGTTTGTTTTGTCAAATTTCGAGTCCGTATGTCCGAGATATCGCCAGTCAAAGCTTGGTCAAAGCTTGGTCAACTCAGCTATCTGGGACGAGGAGAAAAGGTGAAAAATTCATTGTCACCAAATTGGTCAAAGTTGGTGTCATCGTGAAGAGCTCGTCGTGACGATTCCAACGGCATTCGTTTCGTGTAAATTGGACGTCGTGTGCGTGAGTTAGATCCAGTCAAAGTTGCAGTTGACTAAGGTACCATGTGGTACGGTTGCTGACGTCAGCATGACGTCAGCATGCTGACTTGGAAGACATGGCATCGTACGGATGCTTAGGTGGACCAATAGCGTCTTGACACGCAGCCTTACTATGATGATGTCATCATTTCCACTTATGCGCAATGGATGAGGTGGACCAATGGTCGTGACGGGCGCTTTATACAAGGACGGGGGAGACGATGACGCGACAATCGCACGAAGTCTTGACATGGTCCTCCGACTGGCCTTCGACACGCTGAATTGGCATTGACGCGGGCGATATTGACAGCGCGGATGGTGACTGGTTCTCCGGCGAATAGTTTCAGACGCGTGGCCTCCGGAGCTTGACACGGGCATTGATGTCGGCGCTGTGAACAAAATATTTTGGAGCCCGCTTGGGCTCCACCATGTGATCTCCGAAAGCAATGACGGTTCAACCAAGGTAACGGCGCCGGTGCCTTTACTAGAAAATAGGTGGTCGTTTGTTTTGTTAAGAATTTCATTTTAAAGCGCTTTAAAAAGAACCGACGCCGGAGTTGAACCCGGAACCGCCGCACCTAAAAAGATTGGTCATGTGGAGCCATGAAATCCTTTCAATGTGATAAGGCTCGGTTGTTTTTGTTAGTTGTTAGCCCCGACGCCTAAATAACCAATTATTGGTTATTAAAAACAAAACTCCCAAAACCCAAATAACAAAACAAACCGGTCAACATATATAGTAAAGGGCGAATTGGCAGGCGAGTTGTCGTGGAGCCACAAAATCCTTTCAATGTGATAAGGGGCTCGGTTTGTTTTTGTTAGTTGTTAGCCCTGAATGCCTAAATAACCAATTATTGGTTATTAAAAATTAAACTCCCAAAACCCAAATAACAAAAAAAACCGGTCAACATATATTCTAAAGGCCGAACTGGCAGGCGAGTTGGTCCGCAGTAACTCTTTTAGGAGCCCGGCGGTTCCGGGTTCAACTCCCGGGCGTCGGTTCTTTTTAAACTGCTTTAAAACGAAATTCTTAACAAAACAAACGACCACCTATTTCTGGTAAAGGCACGGGCCGCCGATGCAACGGTTGAACCGTCTGCTGCTTTCGGGAAGATCACGTGGTGGAGCCCCAAGCAGGCTCCAAAATATTTTGTTCACAACCGCCGCCGACCTCAATGCCACGTGTCAAGCTCACAGGAGGCCACGCGTCTGGAAACTATTCGCCGGAGAACAGTCACCATCCGCGCTGTCAAAATCCGCCACGTCACCATGCCAATTCACTGCAACGTGTCAGAAGGCAACGTCAGCTGGAGGACACGTGTCAAGACTTCATTCACCAATTGTGCTGACGTCATCTGATGCCACGTCACTTGTGTAGCTGCCACGTGTCATGACCCCATTGGTCCACCTCATCCATTGTGCATAAGTGGAAATGATGACGTCATCATAGTACGGCTGCCACCTGTCAAGACGCTATTGGTCCACCTAAGCATCCGTACGATGCCTTGTCTTCCAAGTCAGCATGATGACGTCATGCTGATGTCAGCAACCGTACCACATGGTACCTTAGTCAACTGCAACTTTGACTGGATATAACTCATGCACACGACGTCCGATTTACACGAAACGAATGCCATTGGAATCGTGACGACAAGCTCTTCGCGATGACACCAACTTTGACCGATTTGGTGACAATGAATTTTTCACCTTTTCTCCTCGTACCAGATCGCTGAGTTGACCAACCTTTGACCAAGCTTTGACCGGAGATATCTCAGACATATGGACTCAAAATTTGACGAAACAAACTTCATTGTGATCGTGTCGATGAGCCCTCTGAACTGACACTGCTTTTGGCAGATTCTGAGTGGTCAAATTTTGCCTCCTGACGGCCTCCTAGTCCAAGGGTTGACCCAACTTTGACTGTGCGTAACTTGAGCAAATGGACTCCTTTTTCGCCCGTTCAAGTTGTGCCGGATTTAGAATTCTGTGCTCTACACGATGGCACTGCTTCCGAGAGAAACTAGAACACTTCAATTTTAGAATAGTATATGTAGAGCAACCACTAGGATATGAAATTTTAAGCCACGAAGACAATGTCTATATGCTCAAAACATGCAATCTATGGACTCAAGCAAGCTCCTAGAGCTTGGTACAACATGATTGATTCTTACCTCTTATAGTATGACTTCAATAGGTGCAACAAGAAGTCTACATTGTACACAAAGATGACTGAACAAGGTCAAATTCTAGTTGTATGTTGATGACTTGATATTCATTGGTATATCAATTAACTTGCTCAAAGGAACAATGAAGAAGGAATTTGAGATGACTAATTTGGGTCATGAAGTATCTTCTTGGCATTGGGGTGAATAAAAATAAAACTAACATATTCGTCTCACAAGTTAAATATGCCAATGGTATTTTGAAAAGATCAATATGATAAACAATAAATCAACACCAACACTAGTTGTGATAAGTTTTAAATTAAGCAAGGATGACAAGACATCCAATGTTGATCCAACATTGTATGAAATACTCATTGGTAGTTTAATGTACTTGACTACCATGAGGCTACATATAATGCATGGTGTGAGTCTTATTTCAAGGTTCATGGAATCTCCAAAAGACTCTAATTGGAAAGCAAGAAAAATAATTTTGAGATATGTGAGTGGAACTAAAAATCATGGAATTAAATACTTAAGGTTGGATGAGTTCAAACTGATAGGGTACATAGATAGTGATTGCGTAGGTAACATTGATGATAGGAAGAGTACATTCAATTATGTATGTCATTTTGGAACAAGTATAGTATCACAAGTATTCAAGAAACAACCCATTGCCACACTTTTATCGATAGAAACAAAGTATGTAGCATCGACAAGAGCAATATGTTAGACAATTTGGATGAAAAGTTTGTTAATAGATGAGACAAACAAAAATAAGCAGCAAATATTTTATGTGACAACAATGCAATGATTGCACTATCCAAGAATCCTATATTTCACAAGAGAAATAAGCATATAGAAACCAAATACCATTTCATCAAAGAATTAATCAACAATAAAGAAATTTATTTGAAATATTACAAGCTGTTAACCAAAAAAAAAAAAAAAAAAAGTGTTGGAACACCATCCTAATAATGGTTCTTCTGAGTTCATCCTCTAGCTAAGAACACAAGGCGTGGTTGCTTCATTTAAGAGACGAAGACTTTTGTTATGAACTGCTTGTTCTCCCCTGCTTCTATCCTCATTTTAAAAACTTTATCTTATCCTAGTTATAAATTTTGTAGCCGCCCTTGCCCTACAGTGGAGGTCTTTATTTTTGAAAGGTTTTATATTTTGCAAAGTGTGTCGTATTATTATGTATGTTGAGAGCGTAGAAAAGAGAAGGATAGTCACTGTTTCTGTTTAAAAGCAACAGCTCTGTCGAATTCTGTTTTTCTGTGCAAGAGCAACAACTTTGTTTCATCTTGTTATTCCAGGGAGCTTGATTTCTTACGTGGTGAATCCTCAGGATCCACTGCGTTGATCTCACTATGTTTTGTCTTTCTTTCACATCTTTTCTTCCTTGGTACCCGTGGAAGACACTCAGTTAGACTTTTCCTTGGTGTATGTTCATCCTTTCTTTTAAGAACACTGTTTTCTCCGCACGTTATACCAATTTTCTTCTCTATTATGGCACTGGCGGCCTCATAGTTGTCTCCTTTCAGTAGTTGCAGGACATATTCAGCTGTAGTATCTGTACACCCCGTTTGATCCACAACGAACTTCACAGACTCTTGGTCGCAGTGGGTTGTATATTTGTTGTCCTTGTCAGTAAGAATGGGAATGTCAGGTGGAACTGGAGAAAGATCATTATCATTAATCAACCGCAGACTGTTGTAGTGGTTTCCGTTATGGTATGAGAGATGGAGGGTGGGAGTATGTGCAGTATCAAAATTGTGTATCTGAGATACTTGGCCCTTAAAGCGGTGGACATGAATATTGGTGCCAGTGAGCATGGAGGCTGCTTGAAGCTCACAATGATCAGCCCATGTTCCATCTTTTGCCATATTCTCACAGTATTCTTCAAAAGTGAAGTCATCTTCTTGAGAAACGAAAGGCTCAAACTGTGGACGATGGTTCATAATGTAGTCTACCACCATCCGACGATACTTTGGATGCTGTTCTTGGTCACCTTCAAGCTGATCTGCTAGAGCTCTGAAAATACAGTTTCCATCTGCTAGCATTTTCACCATTCTAAGGCGCAACTCTTCCATGTGGGCGTCAAATTGAGCTTGGCTATCCTCCTCCGTATCCGTATTGTTATCCTCTTCATCAAAGAGGGCACTTAATTGAGCTGCGGTATTGTTCTTGTCATCTTCCTTGCTCTGAGGAAGAGATCTCACTATGGACTTACGCTGATTCTTTGAGCTGAACCTTACCCTCACCATATTCACAGCTCGCAAAATTACAGGATAAATGTTTAACAAAATGATTTCGAACCACTAGGCAAAATCTCAACCAAAGCTTAGAGAAACCACTATTCGAAATGGAAACAACCACACAGAACAGAACATTTTGCAGGTCCCTTAGGCGAATTTGATAGATATTTATTAAAATCCATTCGGAGGGACCTTTTCGAATCGTCGCATTAGAGAAATCTTCCAATTAAAAAAAAAAAATATTGAAAACAACACTAATTATAAAAAGCAGTGGTAGTTATTAAAATAAAACATAGAAAGAAATCAAGGAGCACCATGAAATTGGAAACAATGGTTATAGGATTGCTATAATTGCATGCTGTTTTAGCTCCTCCCATTAAAAACATCTGCTACGGAGGAAATTGTGAATGATTCTTTACTCCGGTCACTTGCTGTTATTAGTCCTGCCTCTTTTTCCTATTCACATAGAGATCTTAAAAATCCTTTAAAGACTAGACTAAATATTATTTTGCTTGAGATATTTTTTACAATTTTGTGATAATTGGCAGATTCTTGCTGTTGTGACATTCTCCTAGTCATCATTTAATCATTAAAAAATAAAATTCAAAAGTATTTATCATAAGTTTTATGTTAAGCACGGTGCTTTAGGTTAACTATTCCTTTATCTTTAAAAAAATATTTATGTAATTTTTTAGTTTTAAGGATATAAAGTTATTTTTTTCAGGGTAAAGATGGGTTTTCAAAGAGTCTCAATATTTTTT
Source organism: Sequoia sempervirens (assembly GCA_007258455.2). NCBI lineage: Eukaryota > Viridiplantae > Streptophyta > Pinopsida > Cupressales > Cupressaceae > Sequoia > Sequoia sempervirens. The sequence continues at coordinate 501,425 of VDFB02013849.1, read as the reverse complement.
TTATAAAAATAGGATCATATATAACACTAAAGCCCAACAAACAACAAGACTGTAAGGATCAATAGCACTAAAGATGAAAATACAGTTCCCTTGATTGGATTGATTGGACTGATTAGGAGGACACAGTGCTCCTTGAGGCATGGATATGGTATTAGCTATTGGTTGCGTTGGTGTGTTTTGACGTCCTTGGGAAGTATTTGCTACTTGAATGTGTTTAGTGACAGTGACACCATCATTAACAACATTCTTATTCTTGTTCTAATAATGAGATTTGTCATTAGATTGTTTGTCTTTGTCTTCCTTGTAAATCTTGACTCTAAGTCCCTTTGCTATAAGTGCCTTCTCAATGGTGACACCCTTATCAATGACCTTGGTAAAGGTGGATGCACAATGCAAACATAATTGATACACCATCTCATGATGAAGGTTCTCAACGAATATACTCACTAGTTGTTTTTCAAGGAGATGACATGTAAGACGACTTGCTTGAGCACATCACCTTTGTAGGTAACTAGCAAATGTTTCTCCTTGGGACGTTTGTTTTACATTAAATCCATCGTATCCACTTCCTTCTCAAGATTGTAAGAGAAGTGAGCCACAATTTTCTTAGATAGATCAACAAAAGTGGAGATTGACCTGTGAGGGAGGTGTAGAAACCATTCTAATGCTTGTCCACCTAAACTGCAAGGAAAAGAAAGTAATCGATAGTTGTCATTAGAGAAGACCTCCTGGAAATGCATATAAAATTCTTGTAGATGATCTCGGGGGTCACCCTTTCCCTTGTATTTATCAAACTTTAGAATTTCAAAATGCTTGGGGAAAGGGGTTGTGGCAATGGATGGATCCAATGGATAAGGACGGATCTCCTCAAATTTATAGGACTTCTTAGAGGAGGTTCTTGCTTGTAAGTCCCTGAAAGCGGCCTTCATGTCTTCCCACTCTTTGTCCATAGTTGTAGAAGAGGAGGAGCTGTCATATTGGATTAAGGTGGGGGAGCATATTGATTATACGAAGGTGGTGGTGGAAGAGATTGATCAAGTGGTGGATTGGTATTTGTTGATGGTGGTTGGATGTAGGGAGATTGTTGTGATGATGGAGGTGGATTAGTGAATTATTGATATTGATTGGAGTATGTTTGTTGTTGTGATGAAGGAGGCTAATACTATGATGGATTGGATTAATATTGCAGGGTGTTTGTGGTATACCTCCATATGATGGAGGAGGTTGAGATGGAGGTGGTTGATAATACAAGGGATTAGATTGGTAATTGTAGGTTTGTTGTTGTTGTTGATGTGGTGGTGGTTGGGGATGAGATTGTTGTGATGGATTGGATTGGAATTGTTGTTGGTTGGTGTACAATTGATGTTGGGATTGTTGTTGATAGTATTGTTGTCATGGAGTACAGTAGGAGGTGGGTGGAGGTGGCTGATGATAAGCATCTTGCATAGAAATCTCCACAAAAGATGATGACTGGGGATGATGATAGCGGGGTGAGAAATAAATAATAAAAAACATACACAATAATAAAAAAAATCAATAAATTTATCATTTTTTTAATGATTTCAATATTATCTTTTCATAAATAAGAAAAGAGCCTTAACAAAAATATTTATTATTTGATTTGTCAATATTGACTTTTGCTGGAACAACTAATCCCAACCATCATAATAACATTTCTTTTCTATTCAATCCTCCAACTAAGTAGACAAGGTGCCATTACTTCATTTAATAGATGAAGACTTTTGTTACAAACTGCTTGTCCTCCCCTACTTCTATCCTCATTTTTCAAACTTTATCTTATCATAGTTATAAATTTTACAGCTGCCCATGCTCTACAATGGAGGCCTTTATTTATGAAATAATTTATATTTTGTAAAGTGTGTTGTATTATTATGTGTGTTGCGATCATAAAAAATAAAAGGATGTCCTAGTTTTGTGGAAGAGAAATAAAAAATATATATTCTATTCTTTTGTGTGTAAGAGAAACAACTATATTTTCCTTGTATCTAATTCTTTTAGATTTACTTACTATTTGCATTGCATTAAGGATTTTTTTGAGTATAATAGAAAGAGCTAAATATCTATGTTGATCAATTGAATATGTGTTTGAGTTATTTTTGTATTATGTCCTTTGTTTACCTTCATTTTGTATTAGGTCCAAATAATGACATCTTCTAACACAAGTCTTACAAATTTAAAGATTCCTCAATTTAATGGCAAGAATTATAAATATCAGTCAATCACAATGAATACTTTGTTTCTAAGCTCTCAAGATATATGGGAGCTTGTGGAAAATGGGTTCCTTAAACTTGCAGATGCAATATCATATGATTCATTATCTCAAGAAAAGAAGGATTTCTCAAGGATAAAAAGAAAAAGAATTCCAAGGCACTCTTTAATATCTTTCAAGAAATGTATGAGATAATCTTTCAAAGGGTTGCAGTAGAAAAAAATCAAATAAAACATGGGACATCTTTCAAACTACATATCAAGCAATGACTAAGGTAAAAAGTGCAAAGTTGTAAATGTTGAGAGGAGATTTTGAAAATATGCCTATTTTAGTGTAGGAAAAAGTATCCATTTTTCACAGTTAATTTGGAAATAATTAATAAAATGAGCCTAATGATGCCTTAATTTAGTGCTGTAATATGTTTTTCATATTCACATTAAATTTAGGGTCATTTTAAATAAAATGGACTTAGTTATGCCTTATTTTTGGTGTTGTAAGGTGTACCTTTACACTTTCACACTAATCTAGGGCTTCATTAATTGATCAAGGTTAATTTTCCTTAATTGGCCCCTTTAATTCAAATCCAAGCCTAATTAATTGCAATTTATGAGAGATAAAACCCGATAGTCATAAATACCATTACACAACACTGAACTTCGAAAGATGTGTGTCCTAGGTAAGTGACCTAGGACCCATTTTCCATAGGGCGAATGGGTCCTCACTTAGATCTAGGACCCTAATTTAACATAATGTTTTACATCGATCAATATGTGTCCTAGGTAAGTGGCCTAGGACCCATTCGCCCTATGGCGAATGATTACTCACTTAGACCTAGGAACCCCCTTTTGAATATGTTTTTGGTGGTATTTTAATTATTTCAAATCCATAATTCAATGTTGGCTTGTGATATTTGTATTTCGAGAATTAATGTTAAGATCCATATAAATACAAGGTTATTTCACTATGTTCATCCTAGAATTTTAAGCTAAGATCCTAGAGCATTCAAGTGAACATTATCAAGAGCAATTCAAGAGCAATTTCTAGGCATTGAAGGGAAAATTTATAGAAGATTATTGCAGCAATCTAGATTCCATTGTCATATGTATCAAAGATTTCTTGCATCATGCATGTTGTTTGAGCTAATATGTTGATGTAGTATTCAAGATCTAATCAAGCACTCAAAGGAATTATTTCACATCAAGTTTCATGATCAAGATATACATTCATTGAGGCCACTTCATGCACTTGTTTGCAAATTTGTTATCAAGATTCAAAAAAGGGTTTGGTGAGTTGTTACACAGTGTTGTTCATTCATCATTCCTTCATGCTTTTCTATTTCATTTCAAGGTTCAATTACCAAAATTGGGTTTGACCAAGGCAAACCCCCATTCACCTAACAAAAAACATTTTTCTCTCCTTGATGTGTGTTTGCATATTTTAGGTGAAAGATATATTGAAGAGAAAAAATTGCAGTTGTCAAAGTTGTCACCATTCTTGAAAAATCATGGCAATTGACCTCTAGAATTTATTTCCGGCTTTCTAACTACAAGATTCAAGAATCTAGGAGTGTAGAAATAGGAGAAAAAAACCAAGAAACAAATTTTTAGGAGCCCTTGCAAACACCCATTTTCCATAGGGTGAGGAGTCCTCAGCGAGCCTTGAAAAATAACTTTTTGCAAAAGGTACACAACATTTTACCTTTTCCAGATTTTCCTTTTGACTATTAGTTGGGTTAGATTTGGTTACTATTTCTCATTTGCACTTTGTAACACATATTTTTAATGAAATAAGGAAAATAGGTGCATCATACTCATTTCATTTTTATCAACACATCCATTTTTCTTCATTTCATTTTGGTGAACCTAAGTTTGATCATTGCATTTTCTGATTTTGGAGTCCTCTTTCATCCTAGATTTAGATCTTGTATTAATTTCCATTTCTTGGCATTGAATTAGGTCTCATTTAGGGTGTCTTGTCTTTGCATTTCATTTAAGGTTTTAGGATTGCATATTTTGCATTTTTTAAATTTGAAAAATATAAAAATATCAGTCATATTACATGTCATTTACATAGCATTACATCATAAAAACTCGCATTTGAAAATTAAAACAAAATTGCATATCAAACTAGCTTTTCTAGGTTGTCATTTTGTCATAATTTGCACTTGCATTCCACATTGAATTCACATAAAAATGAAACTGAAACTTGTTGTAACAAACCAGACTCTAAAAACCACTGAAAAACACTTAAAAATCTATAAAAAATTATTTCAAAACCCTCATCTAGGACCAATCACCCTAGGGCGAATGAGTTCCTTATCAGGTCATAATATGATTTTCTTGGCATTAAAATATTCATTTATGGATTTCTATTTGCTGCTTTCAAACTTCTATCACTGTTTGTAGAATTTTTGTTTCATCAATTTGATCATATCTAGCTTAATTTGGTAAAGTTAGTGCATTGTGTGGTTTCAAAATTGCATTTACAAGACTTAATTTTCATATTTTTGCATAGTGTAATAAAAAATTTACCTTATTTTAAATATGAAAATCTGAAAATGGATAAGTATTTTAACAATGTGTGGAAGTCTTTGTTCTCTTTGGTTGATGTTTTAAGTTGTGTTTTTGGAAATGATCCTAATGCAATTGAATCTAACCATGCTCAACCAACTCCTAATGACTATCCTCGTGAAGTTGACATCATTTGAGAAGATGATGCTAGCATGCATGAGTTCATAAATGATTGCCTTAACAACCTTGAGAATAATGCATCCTTTTACCCTTCCACGAAACAACCAACACAACTTGAGATGTTTGGTATTTTACATCCTAAAATTGAGTCACAAACTAAGCCTAAAATTTCAACAAGTGAACCTAGATCCTCTAATCAAGTGCATACCTATTCATCTTATGTTAACAAGGTGACCAACACTCCCATCAACCTTTAAGAGACTTATGGCCAAGGCTTTACTATTTTAACTAAACAAGGATGTGACATAACTAATGAGCATGAAATTCACAAACTTTTGGAGCAACTTCTTATTGAAGAAACCAAAGGATTAGGATATCAACGTCCTACTCTCAAAATAAGTGTCCTCCTTCCTAAGGAGCAACCAATGCCTCACAAGGATGCTAAGGGAATCTTAGGTCCTCCTCCTCAACCTCTACCTCAACAAATTGGTGAATCAAGCAAGCAACAAAAACCTTACAAACTCAAAAAATTTCCATTCCTACATTACTCAAATGGAAATTGAAAGAAAGATGGAGCACCTCCTTGAAAAAGGTTTGATCAAATTGCCACTTCCTAGTAGAAGCAATATACCTAAGAAAAACATGAATTATTGTGCATATCATAAAACTCTTGGACATCTTATTGAAGAATGTCGTGCATTCAAATTGATATTGAGTGATTCTATTTTGATGATGCTGATTTTTATGAAAAACTAGTTGGGTAAGTGCACAAAGATGGTTCCCAAAAAGGGGACTTAAGTGGACAACTTTTTTTTGAAATCAGGAAATATTGACCTTGGATATGAAATTGAGGATACTTACACTCAAAATTTTGAGATGGTACAAAAATAAGGATTCAAGTAATCCGAGTCTACTTTCTAAACTACTAATTTATTTTGAAAATGGTTGAGTTTAAGGGGTTCAAATGAGGGACATACACAAATTGGTGCTGTTTTTGTTGGAAAAACATAACATAGCAACTCTTGTACGACCCTTGTATGGTGAATTTTTTTTTAGTATTTTTAAAATCGCTATGGTCAAAAGTTAGGTAACAGTATTTAGTTGATGCATGATTTTTCTGATAATTTTTTAATTAATATTTTATTTTTTACTAATTTTCGAAGTGGACACTTCCTGGAAAACATAATTTTGGCCGTGCTACCCCTATAAATTTTGGAAACTAATTGATTTTTTTTTTTTAAATTTGTAGAATGGAGTCTAGTTTCTAAAAATGTAATTTATTTGAAATTTTGATGAATGGTTAATTTATAATGAAAAAAACACCAAACATTGTTTTTTGCCAAAAAAGAGATATACAAACAAAAGAAATTATGGATGAACAACTTAACATTGTCAGAAAGTGAAAAAAATTACATTGTTGGATAGCAAAGAGAGAACCTAACATTACCCAGATGTTCTATTTGTTTGATATTGAACCACGTGCAATCCTAACAGTGAGCATGAACTTGATTATGTGAAATATTGTAGAAATTGCAAAAACACGTCTCTGGTCATTGAGAATTCCCTTCAAGCCTTTGGGTTGGTATTCCAACTAAAATACCAATCCTAAGGATCGTGGATTCCCAAAAAAAGATATAAAACGAGTGTGTTATAATGCGCTTGTGTTATATGTCAGTTTTGACATGGTTTTTATTTGTGGGGAGCATGTCTAGCAAGACATAACGCGAGCGTGGTAGAACACACTCACGTTATGTCTTGCTTTATGTTAAATTCATATTGAATGTATGTTTATATATTTGTATGTTTGTATGT
>VDFB02013849.1:450821-492735 GCA_007258455.2 Sequoia sempervirens | reverse complement strand
TACCATCTTCTTGTTCTGCTCACAGGTTTCATCCAGCGTTGAATATTTTCCTATAGCCATCTCCAAAATATTTTGCAGCATCGATTCACATTCATTAATCCACCTGTCCTTTTCTTTCAGTTTTCCTTCATCTTCAAATAGTATTGGTAGTCCCTTTTTCATGGCATCAATCAGTCCTTGTTCATCCCCCTGCAATTCTTCATGGAAGTCTCTGTGTTTTCTTATGAAATGGTTAGCAGTATCAATAGGCACATTATCTGGAACATCCCTTTTACTTACTTCTTGAACCTTTCTTGGATTCTACCGCCAATTCTTTTATGCTCTTATTCTACTTTGTAGTTCTTTGAATGTGTTCCCCAAATTTTGTTCAATCAAGTTATCAGATTGGCCTGCCTCTTTCTGATTACTGCAACAAGCTTATCATGTTTACCCTAAGAATACGCACTTGATCCTTCCCATTGATCTTTTTTTTGTGAGATTTCCCCATGAGTTAGCAACTTGGTAGATCCCATTGTAATTCCCATCATATATTTCAAGTGATCATTTTCTCTGAGTAATCTTTCTTTATTAGCCTTATACATTTCTTTCTCCTTAATTAACATCTAGATTTGGGCCTTATTTAACTTGGCAATATTAATTGCATTCTCTGCTATAGCCATGGGATCAACTTTCCCAACTTTTAATATCATAGCATGCCCAAAAGTTTTTTCATTATCAATCACAACAAATTTCTTGTGTGGTGGATACAGGGCCCATATCATGAGTGATCCTTCATCTGGATTATAATTGGATCTTGCATATATCTCTGTTACCCCTTCAGGGCTGAGCTTATGTGTGGTATTATTATTCTTCAAGAAGCTATCAAAAACCAAAGCAAAATTTAAATTTAACCTAGGTAAAATCATAACACCTGCATCTTCCAAAAGTTTTCTTCCCTTCTTAGGGGTCATGTCTTCCATTTCTTTCTCAACACTTAACTTTAAAGTGTTCAATAATTTCCCTTTATTACTTGGTGTTATATTTTCAACTGACTCCCTTATTGATTTTCCTTTTTGCTTGTATAAGAAAGCTTTAAATTATGGAGTTCTGAAAAATTCATCATCAACCACAAATGATCTGTATGCCATGTGCCTTGTATTTGCATCTGAACTCTCTTCAGCATGTGGTTCCCTAGGAGGAAATTTGTAATCTTGGGTTCTTAATCTTGAAATTTTATCAACTGTGCTATGAGGCATGTCATCACCAGATGTATCTTCCCTAGAAGACAACAGTTCTGCATCTAGAAATCCTCTATTGTATTCATCAACAACCCTTTTTTCTTCTTCCTCCATATTCTTGATCAGATCATTATATTGATAGGAAATATGATCATACCCGCCCAAGTTCATTTTAGTCCTAGCAAAGTGGATGTACCCCTCTGGATCAAATCCCTTTTGTGGTGGAACTTTCTTCATATTGTATTGCAACAATTTATTTAGAACCATATATCATACCCATCCCTTGATAACACAGTGAAATCACCAAAGCAGAGTGTGCTGGGCATAAATGCATGTTTTCCAAAAGAACTTAGGTTCATGACATCTGAATAATCCAACTGCCTAGCAATCCAGTTAGACATCGTTTTGGACAAGATAAAAGGTGTATCTTCAAACCCATATATTTTGATCATTGTTGCACCTTCTAAGCAATACCAATCTCCCCAATTGTGGTTAACAGGCCCATTGAAGTCCTTAGGTCTGAGAAACCTTTTTATCTCATCAGATAATGAATATTCATAAGGATGGTTATAGAATCTATATAGTGTTTTCACAAAATACTCTTCAAAATGTATAAAACAAGAGTTGGAAAATCTACTATCCCAGATGGCAGTCCAGAGCTGAACTGGTAATAATCTTCCTTCCCTATACAATAGTGAAACCCTTCACTTTTTAGGTCACAACCTCAACTCTTGTCCATAGTACAATATTATATGCATAAAGATTGAAGAATGCTTCAAATGCAAAATGGGAGATCCATTTTTTATTGCCATTAATCCCACATCAAACCCTTTGAAAATATGCGAGGTGTAATCAAAAGGTCTAGAATTATGGTATTGAACATCCATTGTGACTACCATTGGAACAATTGACATGTACTCAGGGGCATTCATCCCTAACACCTGACATGTTGAAAAATATGTATATTTTAGGTATGGTTCAAACAAGTCAACATGAAATGGAGGGCCATCACTATCTTCCATTTGAATTGAGGATCCATCCTTCTTAAGTCTATGTAATGGTAATCTCCAACCCTTGTATATGGTATCCATTCTCTAGAACTCTCTTTCTAGCTCTTCATGTACAATTTTTTCATCACATACCCCTTCTAGGTTAAATACTTCACAAATTGTAGTCTCCGATATGTGTATGAATGGTTTTCTCGATGGATCACAAATAGCTTTGATCTATGGGTCATAATGAGCAGGTAACCTTTTTACCAATTCTACGTCCACAAACACATTCAGGCAGACTAATTTTCCTAGGTTAAATTTCCAAGGATTACACACTGTTTCATACCGATTCCTTCGGTGGTAATGAAAAGTGGACATGTCATATCCCCTAATTAGGGTCCATGTATCACCTATGTGCTTGCATTTATCCTCCAATTTCTCCATCTCTGCCCTAAGCTGTGCAGAGCGCCTAGCTTTAGGTCCTGAATTGGGCATCTGATCAATAAGGTCTTGATTTAATTTTCTCTCAACTACCTCTGGCTCATTTTTAGTCTCAATTTTCTGCGTTTTTCCTTTAGGGCGACTACTTTCACCCTGTCTCTTGCCTTTTGTTTTCCATGAGCTCATACTTTCCATTATATTTCCTTAAAATCACAGAATTGGAAAATGAAATTGTAGAGAACTCACAAGATTTTTTTGAAGTCCTCTGACTGCAAAGTTCTCTAGCTTTTCGTTCGCTCTCTCGTTTCTCCCACAGCCAATCTTGAAAAAAATATCCTTCAATTATTCTTCAATTCAGGAAATTATCTACTTCATTGTGTGTTCGTGCTGCCATTAATGTTTCAACTCTGAGCATGAGTTTGCAATTTTTTTGAAATTCCCATTGTCACATCAAATGTTTGTATCGAAAAGACAATTTAAAACTCTGGTCGATCCTTTTTACTTGGGTTAAGCCAACGTTCACTGAACACCCTGTTGGTCGAGGAGACATTATATCCTTTTCACCGATATCACACAATTTATCCTTATGATCCATACTACATAGATATCACCAAGTATCACCTCGATGAACCTTTTGATCTATTCATATCTTTATCGACAAGAGATCATGTATTGCTAAGATATTTAGTAGTTTCCCCGATGTTATAAGTCTTCTCGATGTTCATTCCTTTGATCTCAAGTAAGTCACCAAGACTCTTTGATGTAACCCCTATCAATGTGAGATGGAGAATCGAGGGGACATTTCAAACCTACCCCGGTAGCATTTGTCTTGGCAATATGCTTCCTCGTGCTTCATCGGTGAGATAGGAAAGATTTCTTGCCGATGGTTTTTCATCAGTAAGACATATATGCTCGGTCTGACTTATAGATCTCACCCCGATAGTGCTTGTCTTGCCAATGAATTTCTTCATCGGCGAGACCATGAGTTGTATCTTCCCGATGTGCATCCTCCTATGAAATATGATCGGTGTGACATTCCTAACCTCTCGCCGATATGATGAAAATAATTGCATAGGCATATAATGGTTTATGGATCAGAGAGACTTGTACCAACTCTTGCCGATATGGATTATTTATTGAAATGCCTTGGGTTAGAGGAAATTTATGGTATCAAATGGTCAAGACTGATGTTATCATTGGTAGTCAGGATATGCAGAGGAGATCATATCAATTTTACATTCAAGATATGGACTTTTTTGGGAAACTTATGAGTGTAAATCACTATAATTTTTTTAAAATTTTATAGTTCCAACAGTGGCTCCATCTAGGGATGAATGATTGTGAGATAATTGCAAGGATTCAGATCTTTGGAAGAGCAGACCAAACTCCAGGGGCTATGAAAATGGATTTGTGAAGAGGATGGAATGGAAAATGGATATAGAGATGTAAATGATCCTATGCTACTGTACATGGAAATAATTTTTGTTTTTAAATGAAGGAATTCTTGGATTGTCCATGTACTAGAAATTCCTATTCCTTTTGATTTTCTAAACTACTATGCATGGAGAAAATTTATTTTAAGAGGTTTGTCAAGAGTTGTCCATGCACTAGCAACCCTTAATCCTCTGTGTTTCACAAGAGAAAAAATGCTTCAGGTACTTCCCATGTACAGGCAACTCTTGTTCCTCACCAGACATATTTTGCAAGTAAAATGAATCTTCTCCCCCATTTCCAGTGATAACAAAGGGCCCTAACCACAATGCTTCAAATTTTCCATGCTTTCCCTTCTCCTAACATCTAGCATTCCACAACAATACTAATTCATTCTCCTCAAATTTTCTATCTTTAGCTTTTATATCAAACAAATATTTCATCTGTGATTGCAACTTCACATTTTGGTTTTGAGCTGCTCTCCTTATCTCATCAAGTTCTGCAAGTTGCTCCATTCTTTCCTCCATTGGTTCTAGAATGTCTATATCTTCCTGAAGGATAAATTTGTAAATTGGTAGCAAGTTTTGCAGTGGCATCCTAGCTTGTGTTCCATATACTAGTTCAAAGGGTGATTTTACAATTGCCTTCTTCACAGTGATCCTATCTGTCCACACCACCATTCTTAGCTTTGAATCCCATGCTTTTTTGTTCCCATCTAACATCCTTCTTATGATCTTCAGAAGAATTTTATTACTAGACTCTGCCTGACCATTTTCTTGTGGGTGATAAGGGGCTGCATAAGAGATAGTAATGCCATATGTACTACAAAAATTTCTAAACTCATCAGACCTGAAACACATCCCATTGTCTATGATCAATCTTACTGGTGTACCAAATATGGTTAGAATATTCTCCATTAGGAAATTTATTACCACCTTGCTCGTTTCTTGTTTAGTTGGGATGGCCTCTACCCATTTTGTGAAATAATCAATAGCTACCAATATCCACTTATGTCCCCCACTTGACTTTTCCTATATCTCCCCAATAAAGTCAATTCCCCATTGATGAAACAGGGCTTCTACTTGCAATGATCTAAGTGGCAAGGCTCCCTGATATTTAATTTTCCTGGAGAACTTCTGGAAAGCTTCACATCTTTTTACATACAAAAAGGGATCATTAAATATCTTAGGCCAATAATAGCCTGCTCTGAGAATCTTGTGTGTAGTTGTTTTAGTAGAGTAGTGACCCCCAAACACTCCTTCATGCATCTCCCTCAAGACATGTTTAACTTGTGATTCATCTAGACATAATAATAACATCCCATCCCTATTTTCCAAAACAAATCACCCTCTATGAACACACACTTTGATTCTTGCAGCTTCAAAGTTCTCCTCTGGTTAGCGTTCAATCCTTTATGGTACTTCATGTGTTTGAAGTAATACATAATATTTGTGTACCAAGAAGTATGTTCAATGCTTGCAATTATATTCTCCTCATTGTCTATATTGCAGATTTGATTTGCTTCAATGTTCGTCTCTGCCATTAGCTTGGCTAAACCCTTTCCCCTCACTAATTCAGTAATCTGAATCTTCATATCGAATTCTTGGATCTTATTAATCCATCTGCATCTCTTCCTTGTTACTTCTGTTTGTACCAAAATATCTTTCACAACTGCATGTGGAACATAGGAAATCACTTTGGCTCCAACAAGATATGGTCTGAAAGCATTTGTTGCTTTGACCAATGCAAAAGCTTTCTTTTCCATGATGTCATACTTCAACTCTGATCCCTATAGTGACTTGCTGAAAAAGGATACAGGCTGCTCATGACCCTCATCATTCTTTTGTAACATGATAGCTACTATGGTGTGGAATGAGGCAAATGAAAATATTTGAAAAGGTTTGGAGAAATTGGGAGACTTGAGGATAGGGGATTCTTTGATGGCTTTTTTGATAGATATAAAGGCTTCTAAGTCTTCTACAGTCCAATCCATCTTTTCTCCCTTTTTAAGCATTTTGGATATGGGTTTAACAATCTCAACAAAGTTGGACACAAATCTCCTAACAAAGTTAATTTGCCCAAAAAATGATTGAATGGCCTTGACAGTCTTAGGAATGGGGATTTTATCTATGGCTTCTACCTTTTCAGGATCTATTCTAATTCCCTCTTTTGACACAATATGCCCTAAAAGTTTACCCTCTGTAACAACAAAATGACATTTTTTAGGATTTAGACTAATACCGTATTCCAAAGCCTTGATGAATATCTTCTCCAAGTGTTCCACATGATCTTCAACCCTTTTTGAATAAGCAGTAAGATCATCTTGATATACTACCATTATAGCATTGATCAGATCTATAAATGGCACGTCCATGGCCCTTTGGAAGGTTTCCCCTGCATTTGTGAGACCAAATGACATTATCACATAAACATATATCCACCATGGGGTGGTAAAATCTGTCTTGTATTGCTCAGATTCCTTAAATTTTACTTGATTTTAGCTAGAAAATCCATCCATCATTGACAATAACTCACATCCTGTTACTTTATGTATTATAGCTTCCATATTAGGGATAGGGTAATTATCCTTGAGGGAGGCAACATTTAGATTCCTAAAGTCCACACACAATCTAATATCCCCATTTTTATTTCTTATTGGAACCAAGTTTGAGACCCATGTTGAATGTCTAATGGGCTTGATAATGCCCCCATCTATGAGTTTTTCCAATTCCTCCTGCATTTTTCGTTTCAGAGTTGGGTTGATGGGCCTCTGCTTTTTTCTGAATGGTTTTGTGTCTGGTTTCAATGGGATCTCATGTTGAAATAAATCCTCCCTATATGCCTTGGGATCCTCATAGGACCATGCAAACACATGCTTTTATTTTCTCAACAACGCAATCAACATTCTTCTGATTGTTGGACTTATTTTCTTCCCAATATATACTTTTTTTGGTGCTAGCTCAGTCCCTAGATTGATTTCTTCAATATCCTCCCTTTTGACTGGTGTCTGCTTCATGAGGGATTGATCATTTCCATCATACACTCTTTCCAATGCCACAAGCCCTTTGGGAAGCTTGTTAGTTTTAAGCTACAAGACCTCTTTCCCAAATACAGTCTCCTTTCCATCTTCTTCCTCCACAAAAGCATTGAAGTCAATCTCCTGAGCCTCATACTGATCTATGTAGTGAAGAAATTTTAGGAGGTCATTATCATCATTGAAAACTTGCTAGCTGTATATATTGTTAGGGATAGCAGGTCTTGTTTTAAATTCAATTTGAGATACTCCAGCCAGTGTAATATCATCTCTTCTCAGCACTACATTAGCTAAAAAATATGCCATTATGTTTTTTGACCTGTCTATCCTCTCAATGGAGAAAGCATCAAATAATTCAATTGTATCCCATACAACATTCCTATATTACTTTAGTATTTTGTGTTTTGCAGCATACTTTGACTTAACTTGTGAAACAACTAGCTCAAAATCTCCTAGAACAACTAGCAATTTGATCTTATGTTTAATAGCCATGTTTAAACAGTTAACAAAGCTTCATATTTTGCTATATTGTTGGTACATTCAAATGCCAACAAAAATGAATATTTCAATGTAGTCCCCTTAGGTGAAATAAAGACTATCCCTACTCCATTTCCCTCTTGGCTACATGCTCCATCGAAATACATCTTCCACACACCATCATGATTTTTGGAAACATGTTTGTCAATTGGATCGGTATTGATTAGTTTAGGCTGGATTGGTTCTATCCTGAAACTCCCATAATCTACATCATAAAAACAATTCAATTGATCTTGAGGCACATAGTCTACAATTTGACTCATCCTTGGCTCCCTATACAACTTGAGTTGTTGACCATTTAGTGGTATTGTTGCATAACATAGGTCAAATTTCCATTCCCTCCAACTGTTGTCATCCACTGCCTTGACAAAAGCATCCCAAAATGAGGAGTATCGATCACAGTTATGTCTATATTATAGGTTACTTGTGGATAAGCAATCAGTTTCACTTCAACATCCTTCATTACTCCCACCACCGAGATAGGCATGCTGTCCATAGCATAACATTTGTAACCATTGGTATCCACCCACATGCCAAGTTGTTTCATAACAACTACTGGCATGATGTTGATTGCAACACCAGAATCTATCATACAGTTCCTTACTAGTTTGTTATTTATAAGCAATGTAATGAAAAATGGGTCAACCTGTGGAGGATTTATCAGTGTATCCCCTAGACATACCTCAAGAATGTTCACCTTTTCTTGCTTATTACTGGCCTTATTAGTCCCCTTACTTTCAGTATTTGTGTTTCTATCATTCCCACTAGATATTAACTGAATGGCACTATCCCTATACTCCTTAATTTTCATCATTTCAAGTAATGGGACAAAATTTTTCACCTGGGACAAAGATTGTGTAAAGTCAAAGGAAGTACCTTCTGATTTGATCATTTTCTTATGCTCTATCGACTCCCCTTTTCTCTCCTCTTTTTCTTTTTTATTTGTTTCATTAGGTTTTTGTTCATTTTTATGCAGCTCTTTTCTTTCTTCTTTTTGAAAATGATTCTGAATGTTTTTGTCAGGTTGCTTATTTTCTATTTTCTTTGGTGCTCCTTGTGTTTTTTCTTTTATAAATATTCCTCTTGGTACACCCTCATTTTCATTCACTGTTCTGTTTCTTGACCAATATTTTCTTTTGGCTTGTTCTACTACGACAATAGTCAATTTCCTAATTTCTTCCTCAGTTGGTCTCCTTATATTGCATTTTCCTATATGATATGATGCATTAGGAGGGCGTTGTTTCTTTCTTCATGATCAGAAAAGACTTGCTGTTCTACCATGTGAATGTTATATTTTTGATGATCAACATTATACTCATAACCTTCTTCTTCTGAAGATGAATATCTCTCTTCAAAAGGATGAAAGGTGTTAGAGGTTAAATATACCGTATGATCTTCATTATTTTCTACTAGTACTTCCTCTTCTTGTATTTTTTGAGCTACAACATAGTGATTAGGGGAATGTGGTGCATCACAAATTTCACAACAAGGACTGTTGTTGACCATATACGCTCCTCTCTTCTTTAATGGTTCAGGAGTCTCTTTGCTTCTAGATCTATCCATCACAAGATTTCCATCCTTCCAATTTGTATCTTAAGGCATGTCATGTAACCTCGGCCTCTCATTTCTATATATATCTTCTTGTCTATGCTGAGGATTGTTGAACTGTTGAGGAACCTTGGGATTATCTCTTTTAGCAACCATTCCTGCAACCTTCCTATTGTTTTCAATAGTTAATGCTATTTTATGAGCTTCAACTAAATTTCTAGCGCACCTATTTCTAAGCTCATATCTAGTTTTAGGATCAAATGCTTTCAGATAAATACTCAATGCTGTAGGGTCTGCCAATTTTGACCCTGGTGGTATCTTATTCTGCAATTTGTTGAACCTTTAGTTAAAGTCATAAATTGACTCATTTTGATTCTTTTGGATAGTCACTGATTCATGAAAGGAAAAGTCTAGTGCACACTAGTTCCCATATTATTCAAGGAATTGATCATGAAATTATTGAATGGAATCAATAGAAGTTGTTGGTAAACTGTTAAACCAGTCTCTAGCTTCCTCGATTAATGACATCATAAATAATCTCATCTACATATCTTCATACTGCATTTCCAAGTCTTGAATAAAAGAATTGAAACTCCTTAAATGTTCCTCGATAGTGATTGCACTACTTCCTATAAATTTTGGGACAAGGCCTCTCCAACTACTATCTATAGGGTAAGGATATAGTTGAAATCCTATTAAGTCAAATTGTCTGATCATGGATGTGTATTTTTGAGGGGGTGGGTTGTGAGGATGTTGATATTGGTATAATGGATTGTTGTATTGTGTATGAGGAGGTGGTATATATTGTTGGTTATGAGGTGGTTGAACATTTGGATGGTGTGATGTATTCTTTGGTGGAACGGTTGGTTGTATGTATTGATTCCCTGTCTGATACTGTTGTGATTTTTGTGGATTTGAAGGTCCTGGATTGTTATTCCCCTGCCTGTGAGGTGGTACATAATTAGAAAGGCTAGCCATCTGAGCATTAATTTTAGCTTTCTACAATTTTAAATCTTGGAGTTCTTTTATTATTTGGAGCCTCATTTGTTCATATTCTTCTTTTTCTCTCTCCACTTCTTGTCTTTCAAACTCCAAGTGTGCATCTAGTTCTTGCTTAGTCATGAATTCATAATCTCCTTCAAGGGCTACATTATTAACAGGATCATTATGATTTCCTTCCATTATTTGATCATATTCCTGTTGAATCTTGACTCTTTCAGCCTCATGTTTAGGATCAAATTCCTCTTATTTTTGAGGATTATAAAAAGGGTTTCTTCTTTCTTCAGGATTGTGAGGTTCTCTAGCTAAACTATTTGTCCATGTATCATAACGATCATATGTCTCACAGTGTGGTTTTGATGTTTTGTCCTTATTTGTTATGCACATTTCATCAGATACCTTCTTACCCTTATCATCCTTATGTGGCCATTTACTATTACCAATTGGACCTCCTTTGTATTGGGACCTTCTACCATTCATGTTGAGTTGTTGTGATGTTCTATATGTACTTTGTTTTATCAGAGTCGCCACTCACTTTCTTAAGAGTGAGAAAATGTTATAATTTCTTATTCCCAATGGAGTTTGTATAAGATTTTTGACTCTATGACAAAGGCTCTGACTCTAAATTGAATCCCTAGTAGAGTTTCCAAACTGTTAGGTCTCAAAAACACAGGTTTGAACCAAGAGAGGTTGCCAAGCTCTCACAACATTTTTGGCTAACATACAAGGCCAAATGGTGAATTTGAACCTTCTTCTCTTTAGGCTCTGCCAGACCTAGGCGAGTATACCTATGAAAATGGAGCAGACTTATCCTAATGTGTTTCCTACTCAAGTAATCTATCCACAATGGCAATTGGGGTGGAAAGATGCAGAACTATTTGGTATAATTGTATAAGCAATATCAAATTATGAAGTTTATGGATATGTTCAGTTTAATAGATGTAAAAATAAAATGAATGAAACAAAGAGATGAACTATATGAGACCAGTGCTTTATTGGGTAAAATGGAGTCAAATGAAAGTATGAGATGAGTGACTTCTATCTGGTAGATACTCTAATTGTTTGGCATATAAATAATAGTTTATAACTTGTATAAACATGCAAAAATGTAATTACCATGTTCTTCTTTAATGATTCAAATGATACTTCTAAATTACCGTGAGTACCTTGAAGGATTTAATCTCCACTTGGAAGAACCAAATAATCATACCACACAAGTGCAACAAATGTGCATTGATAAACTGAGTATATGCTTGATATATAAATTTAAATAACATAGAAACATCAATATTGGAGACAACCAGATAACATCTTCAATTAATTCAACAAACAACTGATACCAAAAATACGCCACAAAAATAAGATGACTTTCATTGATTCCACCAAAATTTTATACATGCATCATAGTCTTTTTGAATGTAAACATAATTGAAAATTATCTATTGTATACTTTTCCTATTCGCCTATATCTGTTTTGACACTATAAAACATATATAAATACATCAAAATTGTGAAAGGACACATCCCTTTAGAAATGTTTTTTTGCTCAACAACAATAATAAAAACTAGAAATTAGGCTCTATTTAGCCACAAATGAAATTTTGAAAAATGGTCCAAGTAATCTTGTCGCTCATGTGTATCAACATCTCTGAGTGCATTCCAGATTGATATCTCCAGTTTTACCATCTTCTCGTTGTGCTCACAGGCTTCATCCAACGTTGAATCTTTTCTTGTAGCCGTCTCCAGGATCTTTTGCAACATCGACTCACATTCATTAATCCACCTATCCTTTTCTTTAATTTTTTCTTCATCTTCAAATAGCATTGGTAGTCCCTTTTTCATGGCATCAATCAGTCCCTATTCAACCCCCTGCAATTCTTCATGGAAGTCTCTATGTTTTCTTATGAAATGGTTAGCAATATCAACAGCCACATTATCTGGAACATCCGTTTTACTTACTTCTTGGAACTTTTCTTGGATTCTACCATCAATTCTTTTATGCTCTTGTTTTGCTTTGTAGTTCTTTGAATGTGTTGCCCAAATTTTTTTCAACCAAGTTATCAGATTGGTTTGCCTCTTTCTGATTACTGCAACAAGCATATCATGTTTACCCTGAGAATATGCACTTGATCCTTCCCATTGATCTTTTGTTTGTGAGATTTCCCCATGAGTTAGCAACTTGGTAGATCCCATTGTAATTCCCATCATATATTTCAAGTGATCATTTTCTCTTAGTAATCTTTCATTATTAGCGTTATACATTTCTTTCTCCTTAATTAACATTTAGATTTGGGCCTTATTTAACTTGGAAATATTAATTGCAATCTCTGTTGTAGCCATGGGATCAATTTCCCCAACTTTTAATGTCATAACATGCCCAAAATATTTTTCAATATCAATTACAACAGATTTCTTGTGTGGTAGATACAGGGCCCATATCATGAGTGATCCTTCATCTAGATTATACTTGGATCCTACATATATCTCTGTTACCCCTTCAGGGCTGAGCTTATGTGTGGTATTATTATTCTTCAAGAAGCTATCAAAAATCAAAGCATAATTTAAATATAACCCAGGGAAAATCATAACACCTGCATCTTCCAATAGTTTTCTTCCCTTCTCAGGGGTCATGTCTTCCATTTCTTTCTCCACACTTAACTTTAAAGTGTTCAATAATTTCCCTTCATTACTTGGTGTTATATTTTCAATTGAATCCCTTATTGATTTTACTTTTTTCTTGTATAAGAAAGCTTTAAATTTTAGAGTTTTGAAAAATTCATCATCAACTACAAATGATCTATATGCCATCTGCCTTGTATCTGAATTTGAACTCTCTTTAGAATCTAGTTCCCTAGGAGGAAATTTGTAATCTTGGGTTCTTAATCTGGAAATTTTATCAACTGTACTATGAGGCCTATCATCACCAGATGTCTCTTCCCCAAAAGACAAAAGTTCTGCATCTGGCAATCCTCTATTGTATTCATCAACAACCCTTTCTGCTTCTTCCTCCATATTCCTGATCAGATCATCATATTGATAGGGTATATGATCATACCCCCAAGTTCATTTTAGTCCTAGAAAAGTGGATGTACCCCTCTAGATCAAATCCCTTTTGTGGTGGAACTTTCTTCATATTGTATTGCAACAGTTTATTTAGAACCATATATCATACCCATCCCTTGACAACATAGTGAAATCACCAAAGCACAGTGTCTTGGGCATAAATGCCTATTTTCCAAAAGAACTTAGGTTCATGATATCTGAATAATCCAACTTCCTAGTAATCTCCAAGTAAGCAATCCTATCAGGCACTGTTTTGGGCAAGATAAAAGGTGTATCTTCAAACCCATATATTTTAATCATGGTTGCACCTTCTAAGCAATACCAGTCTCCCCAATTGTGGTTAACAGGCCCATTGAAGTCCTTGGGTATGAGAAATATTTTTATCTCATTAGACAATGAATATTCACATGGATGGTTATAGAATCTATACATTGGTTTCACAAAATACTCTTCAAAATGTATAAAACAAGAGTTGGAAAATCTGCTGTCCCAGATGGCAGTCCAGAGCTGAACTGGTAATAATCTTCCTTCCCTATCCAACTATGAAACCCTTAACTTTTCAAGCCACAACCTCAACTCTTGTCCATAGTACAATATTATATGCATAAAGATTGTATAATGCTTCAAATGCAAAATGGGAGATCCATTTTTTATTGCCATTAATCCCGCATCAAGCCCTTTGACGATATGTGAGGCATAATCAAAAGGTCTAGAATTATGACACTGAACATTCGTTGCGACTACCATTGGCACAATTGACATGTACTCAGAGGCCTCCATCCCTAACACCTGGCATGTTGAAAAATATGTATATTTTAGGTATGGTTCAAACAAGTCAACATGAAATGGAGGGCCATCACTATCTTCTAGTGGAATTGAGTTTCCATCCTTCTTAAGTTTGTGCAATGGTAATCTCTAACCCTTGTATATGGTATCCATTCTCTAGAACTCACTTTCTAGCTCTTCATGTACAATTTTTTCATCACATACCCCTTCTAGGTTAAACCCTTCACAAATTGCAATCTCTGATATTTGTATGAATGGTTTTCCCGATGGATCACAAATAGTTTTGATTTTTGGGTCATAATGAGCAGCTAAAATTTTTACCAATTCTACATCCACAAACACATTTAGGAAGACTAATTTTCCTAGGTTAAATTTCCAAGGATTACAAATTGGTTCATACCAATTCCTTTGGTGGTAATGGAAAGTGAACATCTCATATCCCCTAATTGAGGTCCATGTATCACCTATGTGCTTGCATTTATCCTCCATTTTCTCCACCTCTGCCCTAATATGCATAGAGTGCCTAGCTTTAGGTCCTGAACCGGGCAACTAATCAATAAGGTCTTGATTTAATTTTCTCTCAGCTACCTCTGGCTCATTTTCAGTCTCAATTTTTTGCATTTTTCCTTTAGGGTGACTACTTTCACCCTGTCTCTTGCCTTTTGTTTTCCCTGAGCTCATACTTTCCATTATATTTCCTTAAAATCACAGAATTAGAAAATGAAATTGCAGAGAACTCACAAGATTTGTTTGAAGTCCTTTGGCTGTAAAGTTCTCTAGCTTTTCGTTCGCTCTCCCATTTCTCCCGCTGCCAATCTTGCAAAAAATCTCCTTCAATTATTGTTCTTCAATTTAGAAAATTATCTACTTTATTGTGTGTTCGTGCCGCCATTATTGTTTCAACTCTAAGCACGAGTTTGCATTTTTTTTGAAATTCCCACTATCACATCAAATGTTTGTATCGACAAGACAATTTAAAACTCTGGTCAATCCTTTTTACTTGTGTTAAGCCAACATTCACTAAACACCCTGTTGGTCGGGGAGACATTATATCCTTTTCACCGATATCACACAATTTATCCTTCTGATCCATACTACATAGATATCTCTAAATATCACCCTGATAAACCTTTTGATCTATTCGTATCTTTATCGGAAAGAGATCATGTATCTTTAAGATATTTAGCAATTTCCCCGACATTATAAGTCTTCTCGATGTTCATTCCTTTGATCTCAAGTAAGTCACCAAGAATCTTGTCGATGTAACCCCCATCGACGTGACATGGAGAATTGAGGGGACATTTCAAACCTACCCCGATAGCATTTGTCTTCTTGATATGCTTCCTCATGCTTCATCAGTGAGACAAGATGGATTTCTTGCTGATGGTATTTCATCGGTAAGACATATATGCTCGGTCTGACTTATAGATCTCACCCCAATAGTGATTGTCTTGCCAATGAATTTCTTCATTGGTGAGACCACAAGTTGTATCTTCCTGATATGCATCCTCCTATGAAATCTGATTGGTGTGACATTCCCAACCTCTCGCCGATATGCTGAAAACACTTGCATAGGAATGTAATGGTTTATGGATCAGAGAGACTTGTACCAACTCTTGCCGATATGGAATATTTATTCAAATGCCTTGGCTTAGAGGAAATTTATGGTATAAAATGGTCAAGACTAATGTGATCATTGGTGGCTATGATATGCAAGGGAAATTATATCGATTTTACATTCAAGATATGGATTTTTTGGGAAACTTATGAGTGTAAATCACTATAATTTTTTTAAAATTTTATAGTTCCAACAAGCAAGAGAGAGTGGGAGATAGGGTGGGTGAGGGTGGGAGAGAGTTGGAGAGTGGGTGAGGGTGGGAGAGAAGAGGGAGAGTGGGAGAGTGTGGGAGAGAGAGTTGGAGGAGGGGAGGAGAGGGTGGGAGAGGTGGAGAGCTGGGAGAGAGAGGGTGGGAGAGAGGGTGGGAGAGGGGAGAGAGAGGAGGGAGAGGTGGGAGAGGGTGGGAGAGAGGGGTGGGAGAGGAGAGAGAGTTGGAGAGTGAGAGGGGAGAAAGAGGGGGTGGGAGAGAGGGTGGGAGAGAGGAGAAGAGGAGAGGTGAGGGAGAGAGGTGGGAGAGAGTGGGAGAGAGAGAGGGGAGAGAGAGGGAGAGGGAGGGTGGGAGAGAGGGGAGAGGGTGGGAGAGGAGAGGTAAGAGAGAGTTGGAGAGTGGGAGAGAGGTAGGAGAGAGTTGAAGGTGGGAGAGGGTGGAGAGAGGGAGAGAGGAGAGAGGAGTGGGGAGAGAGTGGGAGAGAGGGTGGGAGAGAGGGTGGGAGGGGGTGGGAGAGAGTGGGAGAGAGTTGGAGAGAGGGGAGAGAGGGAGAGAGAGGGGGAGAGAGGGAGTCAGAGTGAGTGAGAAAGAGGAGCTAGGAGTGAGAGAGAGGGAGAGAGAGAGGGAGAGGGGGTGGGGGTTGAGAGATGAGGGAGAGACTCAAAAGAGAGAGAGAGGAGGGAGTGGGAGAGAGATAAAGGGTATAATGGTTAAGAGAGGGTGAGGGAGAGATAGAATTAGGGTATAAGGGTAGAGGGAAGAGATATAGAATCAAGGTATATAGGGTATAGACAAAGAGAGAAAATAAATCTATTAAAAAACCAATTTCATATAATGTGAGGGCGTTTGAAGAAGTAGAGATATGACCGTTTTAGGAAGAAATAACGCTTTGTTTGTGTTGCACTAAAATGGTAAAAAGTCTCAATATACCCGTGATCTCAAGGCCCACATTCTGCATATTCTCCTGGTTCTGACGTACCGGCAAAAAGTAGCTTTTTGATGATGTTGTCAAGTGTGCATGCATGTTTTCACATTCCACCACCTTTTTCATGATCTTTCTACCACCTTTGCATGAAATAGCAGAGTTTCACGTTGAAAGATATAATATCAATTCAAGTTTGAATTCCATTGAAAACTGATATACAATTGAAGTTTGGAGGGGAATAATCTTTCGAAAAAGTCAAATTGTTGAGGAGTTTGAAGAAAGAAGAAGCTAAGGCTACATAATTGGGTTGAACTCCTCCATTTGAAACTTTGGTTTTTTAGGTATGTGAAGTCTTTACACATTTTCTTTCATTCTATTAATATGGCTTCCTTTCATTTTTGTTATTTGAATATTCCATGTTGATCATTGTTTGTTTGTCATTATAATCTTAGGTTGTCAATGCACATTTTAAATTACACAATTCTATACACTTGCCAATTACATTTTTAAACCACATCTCTTTGAGGAATTTTGTTATTTAACAATTGACTTACCTTGTGTATGCTTCCAAATTTTGTGTAATTCCACTCACACAACCTTTCAAATCACAACACAACACACATCAGGGACCCATTATAGAGCCTTTCAACATATCCAACAATCACCAATGTTTGTTTTGTACCAAACTGCACAAATAAGGTTTTCTACGCTTTTAAGGGCCTAAATTAGCCCACTTTTACAAAGGGACCACCTTAAAAACTTTTCCAAATCTCCTAAAACCTTGCGGAAGCACTTTATATCTGTCAAAATTTCAAATTCCAGCATTAGATTGTAGAGATTCAATAATTTACCACCCAAACCATAAAACCCTCTCCCTAGGCTTAGAAACCCTAGGTTTTATTGAAAGTAGCACTTTCCAAACACTTCAAAACTTGAAAAATGGTCAAACAAGCCTAAAACACCCTACTAATGCTCAATATAACATAAAATAATGCTGCCCAACTCATAAACTCAATTTCACTCACCAAAACCTCATTTTTCTTAAGGAAAACTCAACATTTCCTCATAGGGTTTGACACCCAATCCACTTTTAGACCTCCCATGCTCTAGTTCAACATTCCTCCACCAAAAAACTATTGTTTCCAATTCATCCCACTGAGTTACAAGCCTTACAGTAGGTGGGATGGAGTTAATACATGTTTGAGGTTTACAAACTTACAAGAAACCTTGTTACAGTCGGTTAGAGAAATCTGAAGATAAATCATAGAAAACTTAATGGAAAAAACTAAAAATGGATTCAAATGAGAGAAGACACAATATACTATGCTATTCCATGAGAAAATGAATCAAAAATATATTGTACAGCCTATACCAACTACTGCTATACTGGAAAATATATAAAAAATGGAGAAATTCTGAGTTTTATTTTTTCAAATTCTTCTTTCCAATCCAAGGATCATCCCCCATTCAAGTTTCTCATGGCCTTTTATAATGTTTCCCTCCTAAAAAAAACCACTTCAACTTCCAAAACTAACATTTGAAGGTGGTGACCGTTGCTCTCCCTCTTTAATTTACACTTTTACAACCCTTCACTATTTGTTAATTTCACAACTTAGCACTTTTTGCACATTTTGAAAATTCTACTACCTAGACCCCTAAATACTATTAAAAAAATGACCAATTACATCAGCACATGGTCTTATAGACCTTATTAATAAAAAATTCCTCCAAAACTATAATCTAGACCTTATTCAACCTTAAATGGATTAACAAATTTAAATGGTGCTCCTGCACCAACTCCTCCCACATTGATAGCACCGATTTAAACTATTTTGGTTTTCATCTCTATTTCTAAATTACCTCATCAGTAAAGCTACCTCATCACCTATGTTTTATATTTATGAAGCCTTTAATGACATATATTTCATTTATTTTAATGGATACATTTTTGAGGAACTAATATTCGTCTCATTACCATGCTATAGGTAAAATTATCCGCCATGCCGAAGAAATGAACAAGGAAGAAACTAATAGACAAAGAGTATGAAACCTTCAAAGAAAAGGAGAGAGAACGGGTGGCGACATATCGTGAAAAGAATAAATTGGATACGATTGACAAAAATAAGCCAATTGAAGAGGAACCTCAACCATCAAAAAGAGAAAAGAAATTGGTAGCACAAAGGGAATGAATGCGAAAGCGTCGTGCTAGGAAAAATGTAGATACTATAGTTGGAGACACACCCTCTACCGCAAGTGAATACGAAGGAACACCATTAAGTACAAGAGAATATGGAGGGACACCATCTACTGCAAGTGAATATGGTTGGACACCATCCACCACATCTCAAGTTGAGAGTACATCATCACTCAGATTTGATGAAGAAGGTATGCCATGATCCCCACGTGAACCTAAAGGTATGTCTTCTACTCCACCCTCGATCAAAGGTACACAATCTAGCCCACCTCAATTAAATATTGTTGAAATTGCTAATGTTGAGATGTATGTACCTAGGAGAATACCACCTAGAATTTTGCTTAGAAAGCCAAAGTATTTGATTAATATTGATGAGAATATTTTGCAACACATGGAAGGTAAGATTTCAAAATTCTCTTGTAGAAGATATGCTGATAAGATTTGGAAATTATTCTTTGAAAGTCTAAATAAGACCGCAAGATGTCAACTATTTGTTGAAATGATGCGGGGTTTAAATTATAGAAACACCATGAAGACTCTTGGGTTGAGAACAACAAATGCATCAAGTGAAAACACTATTGTGAAGAATCTACTGGATGCTTATGAGAGTGTGGGTAAGACCTCATGCTCAAAGGATAGTAATGTCACCTGATGTGTCATTACATCGACTTTGGTAAGCTATCAAACAAAGAGAGTTCGTCTCATTAAAAAGACAAGTGAAAAAATGAGAATTAATAGAAATTTTTTATCAAAATCCATTCAAAGGCGACAAAGAATTGAGGGAATCGATTCAAATGAATTATGGGCATTCTCAGGGAGATTGCCACAAAAAGATAAAAAAGTTGTTGAAGCATTGAGAACACTAATTGAAGAGTATTGGAAGAATAATGCAAGGCCATCTCCGAATCAAAGGGATGTTGTAAGAAGGAGAATAGGTAGTCAGAACCGTGAGCCACATCCAAAACATTTTTTGGATATGACTCAAACCTAATTTATTCATAAATTTCAAAATGATTATCCTCAAATTAGTATTTCTCAAATATTTTTTGAAATGCTTAAACCTTTTTATGTCAAGATAAATCACACACGCACTACTTGTTGTTGTAGACTAAATATTGAATTCTCTAACCATTATGATGTTTATCATTCTATATGTTTAGATTTGCATACTAACGATGTTTTGCAGGATTGTGGCATAGAAGCCCCACCCAAATATTCAAGAGAGTTCTTATCAAATTTTTTATGTGAAATAGAGGATGGCCAAATATTCTACAGGACAACATGCTTGGAAAAGTGGGATTGTGAATGTCCAAGGTATTGTGCAATGCTCAGTGAATTTGATGTTTTGAGTCACAATTAGTGACTTTCCAAGGGATTGTGTGATTATGAGAAGTTTAAAAGGTACTTTGTTTGGAAAAGTGGGGTAATTCTAGTAGCCTTTTAGCAGGTCAGTTTATTGGTTCTCCACATGATGGCACAAAGAAACTTATGAGGATGTTTTGTGAATCTTGTAGTAGGACTATGGTAAGTCTCTAGTGATGATTTGTTGGCCTTTGTACAACCTTAGCAGTAGGATAACTTCATTTGTTGAATATTGAAGGCTAGAAGCCTTTTGAGTGTGTTTTGAGAAATCAGGTGTTTTAGTGACCAAATATTGGGTTCATTGTTTGAGAATTGACTAGATGATGTTGAAAAGAGTTCCTCCACCTTGAATTGCATCAATAAGCTCTCTAACATAACAAACCCCAAAACCCTCTTCTTTGACAAGTTGGGAAAGGGTTTATTGAAAACCCATACTCCAAACCTTCCCACAACCAACAAAAGCCTAAAACACCTTCAAAAAGGTTTGCACAAGCTTAAAAGTTGAAGAGATATTGCTGCCCCCAAATATTTCTTCAAACCCTAGCAATAAACCACCATTTGACATCTAGGGCATCACCTAAAAACCCTCTATTCACATCCCTTACACACAAAACTTTGCACACATATTTTATAACCCTAACTAAGCTTTTCCATCGAGTTATAGAAGCATATAGTGGGTGAAAGGCTTAATATGACATTTTAATGCACTCAAAACCCTTAAAATAGGGTATACAGATCGACCCTCAGTAACTGGCTTCTAAAATACACAAAATCACTTGAAATCCAACCAAACCAAAACTAAAATAGAGTTAAGTCTGCTACCCACCGAATTCCATAAAAAAGAGAGCACAATCACCTTGTACGGAACCGTATAGTTCAAGGAAACATCAGATCCCAAAGTGCAAAAGGGTAGCAATCTTTAATGGGGTATTACTCAGAAACCATGATACTTATGAAATCTCTGTCTGAACCTACGAGATCACGCTGGCCCCTCTACAATAACCTCTCTTAGTTTTTTTTAATCTCAGAGTGGTTTTCCCATGGTGTCCAGTTTCAACTTGATGGAAAAAGTGTCAAATGCAAGCAATGCAAAGTTTGAAAGTGGTGCAACTTTCGTTTTGCAACTCATGTGACCAAACAGACTATTCCAATGCATTTGAATAGGTATGTTTACATTAGGCATGGTCCTATTTCACACCCAAACATGCGGAATTGCTCCGAGTTCTGTTAAACCAGATTGATCCCTTAAGGGTCCAAAGTGCAAAATGGCTGCAAACTTCAACATGCTATTATTCGGATACCATGATGCTTAGAAACTTCTCATCTGATCCTATGAGATCAAGTTGGGACCCTCTACAATAACCTCTCTTTGTTTTTGTTATCTCAAAGTGGTTTTCCCCTGGGGTCAGTTTTCACTTGATGGAAAAAAGTGTCAAATACAAGCAGTGCAAAGTTGCAAAGTGGTGCAACTTTCGTTTTGCAACTCATGTGACGAAACACCTGTTCCAATGTGTCCAAATAGGTATGTTTACACTAGACATGGTCCTCTTTCACACTTCAAACACGCGAAATCACTCCAATACGTTCAACCGAATCGATCCCTTAAGGGTCCAAAGTGTAAAATGGCTGCAAACTTCAACATGCTGTTACTCGGATACCATGGTGCTTAGAAACTTCTCGTCTGATCATATGAGATCATGTTGGGCCCCTCTACAATAATATCTCTTGGTTTTTGTTATCTCGGAGTGGTTTTTTCCTGTGGTGTCTAGTTTTCACTTGATAAAAAGTGTCAAATGCAAGTAGTGCAAAGTTACAAAGTGGTGTAACTTTCATTCGTAGCTTCGTGTGACCATACAGCTATTTCAACGTGTTTGAATAGGTATGTTTATGCTAGGAATGGTCCTCTTTCACACCCAAACACGCGGAATCACTTCGAGCTACATTCAATCGGATCGATCCCTTAAGGGTCTAAAGTGCAAAATGATGCAAACTTCATCATGCTTTTAATTGGATACCGTGGCACTTAGAAACTTCTCGTATGATCCTATGGGATCGCATTGGCCTCTATACAATAACCTCTCTCATTTTTTCTATCTTGGAGGCATTTTCACGTGGTGGAAAATTTTACTTGGGGAAAAGTTGTCAAATGCAAGGAGTTGAAAGTTGCAAAGTGGTGCAACTTTCATTCTACAACTCGTGTGACCAAAAAAAATATTCAAATGTGTCCAAATATGTATTTTTATGCTAGGAATGGTCTTCTTTCACACCCAAACATGCAGAATCGCTCCGAGCTACATTCAATCAAATTGATCCCTTAAGGGTCCAAAGTACAAAATGGCTGCAAAATTTATCATGTTATTACTCGGATACCATGATACTTAAAAAATTATCTTCTAATCCTATGGGATCAGGTTGTACCCCTCTACAATAACCTCTCTCAGTTTTTGCTATTTCGGAGGCTTTTTCCCGTGGTGGCGAATTTTCACTTGGGGGAAAAGTTGTCAAATACAAGTAGTTGAAAGTTGCAAAGTGGTGCAACTTTCGTTCTACAACTCGTGTGGCCAAAACGACTATTCCAATGCATCTGAATATGTATGTTTACTCTAGGAATGGTCCTCTTTCACACCTAAACACGCAAAATCGCTTTGAGCTATGTTCAACCAGATTGATCCCTTAAGGTTCCAAAGTGCAAAATGTCTGC
Source organism: Sequoia sempervirens (assembly GCA_007258455.2). Lineage (NCBI taxonomy): Eukaryota > Viridiplantae > Streptophyta > Pinopsida > Cupressales > Cupressaceae > Sequoia > Sequoia sempervirens. The sequence goes on along the minus strand of VDFB02013849.1, from coordinate 469,679 downwards.
AAACTTCAGCATGGTGTTACTTGGATACCATGATGCTTAGAAACTTATCGTCTGATTGTATGGGATCATGTTGGCCCTCTCTACAATAACCTCTCTTGGTTTTTGCTATCTTAGAGGCATTTTCATGTGGTGGCAAATTTTCACTTGGGGAAAAAGTTATCAAATGCAAATAGTTGAAAGTTGCAAAGTGGTGCAACTTTCGTTCTACAACTCATGTGACCAAACAGACTATTCCAACATATAAAAATAGGTATTTTTATGCTAGGCATGGTCCTCTTTCACACCCAAACACACGAAATTGATCTGAGCTACGTTCAACTGGATCGATCCCTTAAGGGTCCAAAGTGCAAAATGGCTGCAAACTTCAACATGCTGTTACTCGGATACCGTGATGCTTAGAAAATTATCATATGATCCTATGGGATCTCGTTGGACCCCTCTACAATAACCTCTCTCTATTTTTTCTATCTCGTAGGCATTTTCCTATGGTGGCAAATTTTCACTTAGGAGAAAAGTTGTCAAATGCAAGTAGTTGAAAGTTGCAAAGTGGTGCAACTTTCGTTTTGCAACTTGTGTGACCAAATGAACTATTCCAATGCGTCCGAATAGGTATGTTTACGCTAGGAATGGTTCTCTTTCACACCCAAACATGCGGAATCGATCTGAGCTACGTTCAACTGGATCGATCCCTTAAGGGTGCAAAGTGCAAAAGTGAAACAATCTTTGACGAGCTATTACTCAGAAACCATGATGCTTATGAACTCTTCATCTGAGCCTACAGGATCATGTTGGGCCCCTCTACAATAAAATCTCTCAGTTTTTGTTATCTTAGAGGTTTTTTCCTGTGGTGTCCAATTTTCATTTGATGGAAAAAGTGTCAAATGCAAGCAGTGTAAAGTTGCAAAGTGGTGCAACTTTCGTTTTGCAATTTGTGTGAACAAAAAAATTGCTCAAACGTGTCCTGATAGGTACTTTTATGCTAGGCATGGTCCTATTTCACACCCAAACACATGGAATTGGTTCGAGCTACATTCAACTAGCTTGATCCCTTATGATGGCATGCAAAACAATCGAAAAGAGAAATATATGCACAACGGTTGATTAGAATCCATTATTGTAGAATGGTTTTAGCTTTGATTATAATCCATTCTTGTAAAATTCTATTAAGTTCCAAGCAACTTAGAAGTAGATTTTTGAAACAGGTTTGAACTTGCTCATATAAGGGTTTGAGTGTAATATGTTGAAATAGGCCATTCCACCTATTGTTCAGGTTGTGTCTCGGTGATATGGGCCTAATGTAAGTAGGATAGGGAGTAGGAATAAGAAAATAGCATTGGTAAAGGCATTGGAAGAGATTACTAACACTTCCTCTGTTGAAAATTCAGAATTGAGGCCCCTTAAAAGCAAGGCTAGAAGAGGTGAAAATAAGAAATTGCTTGAAAATAAGTTAGAATAGGTTGGAAATAGGGTGAGGTTGTGGAGTTTGATGTGTTCAAAAGGTCCACAAGGATAGGGGAGGTCAAAAGTATGTTATGGAATGATGACCTAGTTGGGAAAACAAGGGTTTTGAATGAAAAAGAGAGGTTTGAGGGGGGTGATCCCACAATAGTGGTTTACAATTTTTGGCCAAACTAGACACTGAAATTATTATTTTTAACTAAATATTCACATTTGGGAACTTATAGTAGCTAAACCACGAGGAATTTGAAGATGATGCAAACTAGAGTCTCGTTAAATTTTGTCTGTAGAATCTAAAAATATTTTTTTCAAAATTTTTGGAATCAGATTGCACTTCTTTTTCCATCTCCCATGAAAAATGGTTTTCTTCAGAAAACAACATTTTTAAAAAGTGACACACACGGTATAATGTATAACTTTTTTTCCATGAAGGATAAAATTCTAATTCTTTCAAATTTAGATTTGTAACTCTGATCTAGTAGTTTCCACTTGCTAGATAGTTTTTTATTGAATATTTTTCTTTAATCAAGTTTCAAGTCAAACCAATTATAATTCGTAGATAGCCTCGGGACCGTATAATGCCTAACTTTTTGTATATATTAAAAAATTCATTTTTTGTTGGATCAAGGACTTCTTAATATCTGTAATCATATTTTTCTAATTTTTTTGATAACTATTATTTTTCCATTACGTGCGTAACAAAGACCTTCTATTTCAATGAAAATCTATGTTTAAAACTAAAATACATAATAAAACCAAAACATATTAAAATTATATTTGTTGGATAACTTGTTCCAAGGACTACCTGATTCCAGTTGGGTTTGTGAAGACTCCTCCATTTTCATCCTCAAACCAAGCTTCAAAGTGTAAAAATTTAGGTTTTCAAAGTGCCTGAGGGGGAGAATGAGGGCAAAGGGGGGTTCGGCCAAACCCCCTTCCCAAAAGGGGACTTCAAATTTTTTTGTCCGTGCATGCATTAATTTGGTTCACTTGAACCCTGGTTCGACCAAATGATTTTTTGGTTTGTTTGAACTAACAAGTTCGTTCAAATCTCCAAAATCATTTTTTTTTCCATGGGCTCATTGGTGCAGGAGCACCTACCTTAAAAACAAGCATATTTTGATGTTTTGCTTTTAAATCTTTTCCTTTTTGTTGTGCAAGGTCCTAATTCCTTTTATGATGTGTAAGGGGAAATTTTTAGAGCTTAGCTAAAATTAAAATAAATTGAGAAACGTTTTGTAGGCGTTTCCTAAGTTTTAGGCAAAAAATGGAAAACATAGTGTGTTTTCAAACGCGAATTGTTTTGTCATTTTGGAGCCCGAAACAGAAAAACCTAACTGATTTTTCATAATGTAAAGAAATCTCTCGATCTGTTGAGGGGGTTGGAGGCTTTTTGTATTGGTAGTTTTTGTAAAAAGAACAAGAACAATGTTTTTTTTCTTCCTTCTTTTAATGTGAAAATTGCAGATTTCTGTTTCTGCGTTGGAAACAGCAAACAACTGAATGGAATAAACATTTCATTTGTTTAAGAGCATGTAAAGCCATGTTTTGAAGTTCTTTTTTTGCATTTTTAAACAGTTTCTCCATCACTTTTTGTATTTTATTAAATCTGTCTTTCTTTATTTCTGTTTTTGACTGGTAAAAAGAACTAGAATCATGGAGTGTTAGTATTGTTTCTGCTTGCGCCAGGTAGTATGGACGTAGGGGAAGCAATGCTAGGCTCCAAGCATGTACATAGTGTACATAAAGTAGTCATTAGAGTTTCCTTTTTCAAGTTGGAGGACTGTTTCTAGGCGAGTTTGGGAACCCGACTAGAAAATATAGTCAAGAGAGCAAAATCCCAACGTGGCAGGGGTGGTATCTTTAAAATCTAATTTGTATTGTGATTGCAGACAGTGCTAAGGAGGTGTAGAATAGTAAACAAAAGGTTCTTTAATGCTTTTGTGGTCAGAAAAGGCAGAATAGGCCAATGAAAAGCCTTAAGAAACCCTAGGTTACCCTAGGTTGGATTTTTCCCCTGTACAGGCAGAAAAAGGCATCAATCTCCAAAGAAGCTGTCAAAGCTTGGAAAAAGAACCAGAGAAACAATAAAAATATTGGCACAATTAGAGGGAATAGAAGAGTTGTAGCCTGTCCTTTGAGTTGAGAGGGCTAAAAAGGGTTTGAGGCTTGTAGCCTGCCCAAGAACCAAGAACTCTATTTTTCAGGAAACCAATGGAGAACGGAAGCTTGGTGATTGTTTAAGCATTGGAAAAGATGACTTTGGAGGATTTGGAAAGTGCCACACACCCCTGCAACAATGTTGGCAGAGTGGAGGAGTGACTGGTCTTTTGAGGAATAAAAGGCTAGATAGTGCAAGTTGAAGAAAGAGTACCAAATAACATTTTGTAGAAGCAGATTTGCAATGATAGCAGGGTTGCTAAGGTAAACCGGGGGTGACTCAAACAAAAAGAGGACCTATAAGTTGTAGGGTGAATGAATTAGCACCTAAAGGAGTTCTTAAGACAAAGACTCAAGCATTGAGATTGTGTTTTCTCAATCAACCCTAGTTCTACAACTCATTTTTTGTGAGTTTTCCTTCCTCCATCAAATTGTAAACCACTATTGTGGCTTCACCTAGGGAGAAAAAGTGTGTAAAGTCAGGGGGAAACATAATTTGGTGGTCAATTAAATTTGTGCAGGCATAATGAAGAGGTTTTGAGGTTGTATGAGTTCGGGTTTGGGTTCGGGGGTTCGGTTCGCCGATTCAGCCAAATTTTTTTGGAGGGGGGTTCGGTTCATTTTGGGTTCATTGGTACAAAAAACATGTAAAAACAAAAAATATATATGTAGCCTAGAAGTGTGAATTGGGATTAGAATATCACATAACATCATATAAACAACAAAACCACCATAAAATTGAATGTCATTTAAAACATGCATGATACATATTCATCATTGAAACTTGAATTGTGGTAGCTTGATATACAAAGTCTATTGATGCTAGGGTTCAATTTGTATGATTTTGAAACAAGAAGCCAATTGATTAGAGTTATCAATGTTCTTCATAAATCATAAGAATTTGTTTAGTACACTAGCCATTTTGATGTCTTCTTGTAGTCTCAAACATTTTGTATTGCTGCGTTTGGTTCTGAGAGTGGTAGCTTAATAGCGCTCCAATAATAAAAAATATGGTTTACGCAGCGTGGTAACAATGATATAGGCGATTTTTTCTTTCAAGAACCAAAGTACATCGCGACAATTGAAGTGTATAAACAATATCTTTGTAATATCAAGGATACCTTTGAAACTCATGCATCAAGCAATCTGGGTAAAAGGAAGTCTCGTCTAATCAGATGCAACCATGCTTTGACATTGTCAAAAAAGAGAAAAACTCTTGAATGATGCAAAGGCAATGGCTAAGTAGCTTCTAACCTTCGCTATGAGAGAAGAGAGGTTTGGCGACATAAAGTTAGTGGAAATACGTACAAGTTTTAGTTTCATAGTATTCCTCCTGCTTCAAACGTTGGCAAAATTCCCGGCCTAATGATGCGTAATAATTTTTGAAAAAGAAAGTTGTCACACCCTCGGGCTTTCAATCTAGTAAGTAAAACAGTGATCAGCCTTTGAAATGAAACACGTTTGCAAAACAAATGAATAAGAAATGAGGTAGTTAAGGAATTTCTATACTTAGAGGTCACTTTAGGGTTCCTATGGGTCAAAGTCAAACTCCATAAACATGCAAAATGTCCAAAATACATTTGATGCCTTCCTAGGCATGTGTTCTCTGGCCCAGATTCTATCCTGGTTCTCGCTTGGTTCTTCAAGTTCCGGTGGGTAAACCGGTGGGACCCAAAGTTCTGAAGTGAATCCCCTAACGTCCCATAGCACCGGAAACCAACCACCAGAGTGGTAAACCGGAGTGCAACCAGGCTAAAATAGGAAGAACCCTGGGTATCATAGATAATGTGTCAAGAAGTTGACTACTTCATCTAGCTCACATGACAAGTTGTGAAGATTATGTATCCTTTCTGAATTGAGTTGTTCCAACTAAAGGATTAAATATATTGAATTCCCTTTAAGGAATCACCATGGAATAAATTAAATGAAAATGTGCTTTTTTCTTTTAGATAAAGTTGTTTAGTATCAATCAATTAATTTATTCAAGACAAACCATGAAGGACAACAATGATTAATGCCAGGGCTAACCAATTAATAAGTATACACGTGAATAAGTCAAGCATGTACATGTGTGAATAAGGGAAGCACAAGTAGTCACAAACATGTAAGCCTTGAAGTATATACATGAATACATAGTATATAATAACTCTAATACACATTATATGCACAACAAGGTATACATAGCTAAACAAAATGCATACATAATAACATTAATGAAATAAAATACAAAGTATACACGTAAGTTGTAAAGTATACACTTGAATACATCAACCTAACTTACTTGAACCATGAATTTATAATTTGCAAACATGGACACCATCGATAAAAAGATTTGTATTAAGCAAAGAGCCATGTACGCATACATCAATATATGTCGATAGAAGTATAAAATATAGTTACAAAATAGCCATATAGGCTTATGATAATGTCATATAGGCATTCAATGTCAAATATATATCCAATACAAAAAATATGTAAATAAACCTATACAACAGGGGTTAGCTATAAACCAAAACTCTATTCTCCACGCCCAAATTCTTTTCCCTTGCTTTGTCATCCTATGGTGGCTATGTCCTGGCCACTTTTAGAAAGTATACTGAGGTTCACTTCTCCTATTGTTAAGTTCTTGGTGAAGTTTTAACTATTACAATAAGAAGTAAAGACATTAATATATAGAAACTACATTATAAAAAATGATATATTTAACAAAATAATCACTTACCGCCATCTCACGACCACTCTCCACAAGGGAAACATTCGCATGCCCATGCTAAGGTGTGCTCAAGCCCTGTATAAACCATCGAAATAGAAATTAAACTACAAATTAATAATGGTTTGATTTTTCACTAGAACTAACATCTATAACAACAAATGTAAATTGAAATTTAGTAATTTGCCTCATACCTCCCTGTCAGAGCCATCGAGGATTGTATAGCGGATGAAACACCAATATCCATTTCCCTCATAACATTTGGAGGTGTTTCCGCCACCAACATCTAAAAATAAAACAACAAATTATTTAATCACAAAAACTACAATAGTGATCCACGTCATGACTTATAATGAATGAGGTTGTATAGGTATTTTCCTGATGTAATAAGGCTTAAATAGCCAGTTTTGAGTTTGTAATGGTCTTTGGTAGTCATTTTAGGCATAAATTGTAAAGTTGTAGAATCTTAACAAAATTTGTCAATCATCAATGTTGTAAAAATGCAAAAAGGTGACAAGAAAATGCAATTGGAAGATGCTCCTAGACTTATTACTTATGCTATGTGAAGTAATTGCATCACTGCTTATGTTGAATTTCTAAACAACTATATTGTAGTTGAAATTTTGTCATCTATCAACATCTAGTTATTAGTTATGGAATGTGAAGTAATGCTTTGAGTTTCAATGATGTGCAATGCAACGTAATCAACAATATGAATATAAACTACACAAATATATTAAGTATAATTCATTAGTCAAACTCTTTATTCTATTACCTGTGTGTAGGTTTGAGTAAATCCACTGGCACTGGGAGGTGTTCCCTAGAAACCTCCAATATTAGCCTGTTCAACATCCAAAATCACATATTACCATTCATTAAACAATGCTATTAACATGTAATAAATTTATAATTGCTTACTAGTTACATGCCCCACCATAGGTGTACTATAGAAATAAGTAGGTGGAGGGCCGGTGTATCCAGTATTAACACTATGACCCTACAATTTGATTAAAATCATAAAACTAAATTAGTTAATCTTGCATTTCAAAATCAAAATTTAATAAATTAAATTCAATGAACATGCTAACTTTTACCTTACTATGAATGCCATATGCCTCATGCAAAATGGTAGCTGCCCTCTCCATCTCCATAGTTGTAGATGGATTCTGCGTAGCAGCCTCCTAAGTCTCGATGGGGTCATATGAACAAGTCGGGCCCCACAAGATTGACACACATGGGTTCGAAGGCCACCACTCGAAGACTCCCCTAGATGGCATTATAGAATAGGGCTAGTATGATGGATGACACTCTGGGTCAAAGTGCTGATCGCCTGCAATGTCTCTACATCAACACTCTCCTTTGTAACAAAAGGCATAACAATGTGCTCACGAGGCAGCCTAGCGAGAGGTCATCTCCCTTGCCACGTAGGATCCGACTGTGCACCGGGTCTATCCTGAGATGACCCCCCACCTCTCCCCTGGAAGTACCTCATATCAAAATAATTTGGGATTTTGTTCAATATGAACTCACTATATATAGTTTCAGGTAAGAAAATACTGTGAGACTTCACAATTGTTGCACGGTGGGTAATCAAAGACCATGTACCACCTCTCATAAAAATAATTCCTAATTTGTTGGTGGTGGAACTAATGAATAGGAAACCTCTTCACATTGAGGGTAAGATTTTGATTTGTGCATGGGTCGGTGAATACCATGAGCACAAATCACCTTTTGTAATTTTTAAATCCTTTACATCTTTATATGATAGTTTATCCGCATAATAAGCCCTAGCTGCCTGCCTCCTATCTTACCATCTAGTTATTTGTTTGCTAATTGAATCTACATTTTTTAACATATCTTTCAATGAATTTGCTAGGGTCATTATTTCTATGGTTGAACCATTTGGATCACTCAACCTACTAATTAAATCCTCTATTTTTTTTGTTCTCAATTTCACTCATTAAATTTTGTTGAGTGCTAGGAGGGTGTTGAGTGATTGGTAGAGGATGTTGTTGTTGAGGTTGATTTTGTTGTTGAGGATTTGGTTGCTCTTCTTTCTGAGGATTTGGTTGCTCTTCTTGTTGAGGATTTTGAGGGTTTGCAGGTTCATTTGAATCTCCTACAAATTCAAAAAAATAAATATCAAATACAACCTAAAACTAACAAATTCAAAACAAAAAGCAAACAATCCTTACCTCTCACACCTCCTCATCGTCGTGGCAGCATCCTTGCGAAGAAATAGCAACCGTTGGTGAATATTTTTGCACAATTCCTCCTCCTAGAATACGAGCACAAAAAATGGGGGTTTTGGCCACGGGCACAACAAAAAACACAGTTGAAATGAAGAATGAATGAGAGTTTCACTTTTTTCTTTCTTTTAACTTTCCATAACGCGAGCACGTTATAACGCACTCACATTATGGGCTTGTTGTGCCTGAGCCTCAGATCAACACACTAAGCCATAACGTGCTCGTGTTATGACTTTTCAAAACCTTTTTTTGAAAGTGTCCACAAATTTTCTACCCATCTCTATGCACCCGCCTAGTTGCATAACATTCACTTCACTCCTTGCCATGTAATAGTTGTAGGGTCATAACATCCTCACTATTACATGTTTTACATTCATTGCAAAATCATTATCTTTCTCACAAGGAGCTTATTCTTATCACCCATATCAGCTAATCCTTGTCCTGCACTTAGTGGGGGCAAGGGGTTGGATAGCCTTTTCCTAGCTTTGACACTTGATGTTGTCATTTTGGCTAGTTGTCCACCTTCCACATATACCGAACAAGATTGTGATGCAGACGACCTGCTATAGGTTTACTCACATGCGCCTTACTAGTCTTTTGCTTTGTTTTCTTTTTCATGTTTCTTTATGTGATTGCACATGTGCGTAATGTAATCCCCCATACTATTTTGTTTGATGTCTCTCTCTCTTTTTGTGCATTCCTCTATTTGTACCTACATTCTTCTCTATGTTGTAATCATTTTATCTTTTTGCTTGTCTTGTGTTTTCTTTTTGGGGATGATGCAAGGCGTCGATACATTTAGGTCTCTTCCATGATGACCTAAAATGATTTTTTTTTTACTCTCTTTATGTCATTCTTCTAGCTCTTTGAGTATTTGGGGAATGACGATGTTTCTGAGCTCTATAACAACATTGTAGCAAAGACATATTGACCTTGAATCCATAGGTCCCTTATGTATTTTTGGGGGAAACCTCTCCTTCCTTTTTCATGATGTAGCTTTATTTCAGAAACATATGAATTGGCATAGGGATTTTTGAGGAAGCTCTCATGTCTTAGGATTGAACATTGGCTACTTTAAATAAATTTCTCACAACATTGGTGTTAGCAACTGCTTTAAATGGGGGCATACATCGATAATATCTTTCAATTTTTTTCATGTTTTATGCTACGATTTTCTTTTTTCTTGTGATGCATCCTTTTCTTGGTGGTTTCACCAGGTTTGATGTCCTCCAAGAGTGTGATATTTCTTAACACATGACTTTCCTCTTAGTGGTTATGCAACACACTGTATTCCCTAAGTTGTGGATCTTTTACTCTTGACTTGTCCTCTCTTGGATACATTAGGCACAATGTTTCCTTAGAAGAATACCTTAAATAAACTAAGTGAAATCCATTTGAAAAAAACCTTTTACTAGCATTATTATTCATAAGTGTTAACATACTACAACTTGTTAGCCTTATGAAGCTCAAAACCCTAAATTCAAGGCCACCAAGCATAACACACCTTGGTTACCTATGAAGCCTTGCCTTATTCATAGGTGTTTAACATAACACAACTTGTTAAGCCCTATGAATCTTGAACTCTAAATTCAAGACCACCAAGCATAACACACATTTCTTTCTTGTGGAGCCTTTCCTAGCATTGTGGTGCCTTATTGAAGTTGTTAGGAGGATAGCTTTCATACGGTATGGGAGCCTAATACGATTCTCTCATTTACCACCCTTTAGGGATACTCACATAGTGGGAAGCTTGAGGTTCCACTACCCTGGAATGAGTATGACAAAACAAAACTGATAGGTTAGATGTATTCCGCATCATGTTGGATTGTCTAGGCTTGATCTTCTTGATCTTTGATGTTGCATGATTGTGTATCTTTGTCACTGTTGCATACATAAGTGTCTTGAATGTCTACTTTAGTGTGAGTTTGACATGGGGTCATCCTCCAACTAAAGTGGGGGAAAAATATATAGTGTAAGAAAAATTATCCCTTTTTCACACTTAATTTGGGAATAATTAATAATAAAATGAGCCTAATGATGTCTTAATTTAGTGTTGTAATATGTTTTCATATTCACATTAGTTTAGGGCCCTTTTAAATATAATGGAATTAATTGTGCCTTGTTTTTTGTGTTGTAAGGTGTAACTTTATACTTTCACACTAATCTAGGGTTTCATTAATTGATTGAGGCTAATTTTCCTTAATTGGCCCCTTTAATTCAAATCCAAGCCTAATTAATTATAATTTTCAAGGGATAAAACTTGACATTCATCAATGCCATTACAAAACACTTAACTTTAGAAGATGTGTGTCCTAGGTAAGTGACCTAGGACCCATTCGTCATAGGGTGAATGGGTCCTCACTTAGATCTAGTACCCTAAATTAACATAATGTTTAACACTGAGCAATGTGTGTCCTAGGTAAGTGGCCTAGGACCCATTCGCCCTATGGAAAATGAGTACTCACTTAGACCTAGGAACCCCCTTTTGAATATGTTTTTGGTGGTATTTTAATGATTTAAAATCCATAATTCAATGTCAGCTTGTGATATTTGAGTTTCAAGAATTAATGTTAAGATTCATATAAATACAAGGCTATTTCACTATGTTCATCCTGGGATTTCAAGCTAAGATCCTAGAGCATTCAAGTGAACATTATCAAGAGAAATTCAAGAGCAACTTCAAGGCATTGAAGGACAGGTTTATAGAAGATTATTGCAGCAATCGAGATTCCATTGTCATGTCAAATATTTATTACATCATGCATGTTGTTTGAGCTAATATGTTGATGCAGTATTCAAGATCTAATCAAACACTCAAAGGAATTGTTTCACATCAAGTTTCATGATCAAGATCTACATTCATTGAGGCCACTTCATGCAAGTTTACATATTTTTTATCAAGGTTCAAACTTGGAAATAGGAGCCATTTAATTGCAAATCCTAAACATTAATTATTTCTTGTATCTCCTAGATTCTTGGAATGTGTTCAACAACACTAAGATTAGGATGAGATTAATTATTTGGATGAAATAAATCATGAAATTGACATTTGCAGTTATTCCTAAATAATAGGAGCATGTGGTGCACACATGGTAAGGTGAAACTCACCTTGTGTTCAGTTAACTATACGGAGTAACAGTTAACACTTATGAATACATGAAAAGATCCTAGGAGTTAGGATTTGATGTTTGCATGCTTGAAGTTTAGTTTAATTCTGCCTACCAGTTCAGAATTAGTTTATTTAGTTTAGTTTAGTTTAGTCTACCACCTCAGCCCTCAATCTGCTATGGTTCATGACATTCGCTTGCATGCAAGTGCATGTTGCATGCATGTCGGTTATTTTGAGTTGCATGTAGTTAGCTTCAGTTAACTTGTAATGCATGGCTAATAACATTGAGTTGTATGACAGATAACAGGGACTACCTCCAGTTAACAAGGAATGACCATTCTTTGGAAATGGTGTTGAGTAAATGTTTCAGTTAACTATAAAGCACTTGGAGACAACTTGGGCACCCAAGATGCTTTATTGTATTTACCTCTTATGCATGATATTTTGAAGAATCAGCTAAGTAGGGACCTTTGATGGGCAACTAACTTTTGAGCAAGAGCTTTGGAACTATCAACAAAATGAAGGCGAGCTTGTAGCTTTAGTTTGGGATGCCCAAATGGATGAAGCACATTTTTTAGCATTGTTCTTCATGAGATAACCCTATTTGAATGAGATATGGCGTACCTTTTAGGGATAGGGCTTGTGCATTGTAATTGTAACTCATGTTGAGTTTACAAAGCTAATTAAAGCCTATTTATCTCAAGCAAGTTGAATAGAGTTGTGAGAGTTTGTTATTGCAGGTGTGAAGAAGATTGGTGAAGATGTAAGAAGCATTCTCACAAGAATTGGAGCTATTGTAATTCGTGAGATTGAATAATAGAATGATTCTGTGGAGTTTTTCCCAAAAGGGTTTCTCCACTGCATATCTTGTGTGATCTTTCTAATATCCCGTCTAGTTCTTCTATCAACTTCTCTCTTCATTGTACAACAATAAAATGAATTAATCAAGATAATCACCCATAAAGAATATATGTAACAAAAGAAAAGCTTACTTAGATCAACAATATTAAAGTTTTGTTATTAAGCCAAGAAAACACCTCATTTTTCAACACAAACAAGGGTTTAGTGAGTTGTTACATAGTGTTGTTCATTCATCATTCCTTCATGCTTTTCTATTTCATTTCAAGGTTTAATTACAAAAACAAGGTTTGACCAAGGTAAACCCCCATTCACCTAACAAACAACATTTTTCTCTCCTTGATATGTGTTTGCATATTTTAGGTGGAAGATCTATTAAAGAGCAAAAATTGCAAAGTTGTCAAAGTTATCAAAGTTGTCACCATTCTTGCAAAATCACAAAAAATGACCTACATAATTTATTTTTGACTTTTCAACTGTGAGAATCAGGAATTTGGGAATGTAGACATAGGCGAACAAAACCCAAAAATAGATTTTAGGAGCTCTAGCCAGGACCCATTCACCATAGGGCGAATGAGTCCTCATTGGCCTTGAAAAAGAACTTTTTGTAAAAGGTACATAACATTCTACCCTTTTCTAGATCTTCCTTTTGATTGTCAGTTGGGTTAGATTTGGTTATTCTTTCTCATCTTTGTAACACATATTTTGAATGAGATAAGGAAAATAGGTGCTTCATACTCATTTCATTTTTATCAACACATCCATTTTTCTTCATTTCACCTATGAAAGATTCTAAATTTGTAGATTCATTTTTCACCCATTAGTGGAGTATTTAATCAAATTAAATATCATGGCAAGATTCTTGAAGATAGAAGAATAGTAGAATAGATTCTCATGAGCCTACCCAAAAAGTTTGAATCTATTGTTGTGGTTATAGAAGAAATCATAAATCTTTCACAAGTTTTTATAGATGAGCTCCATACCTCTTTAGTTTCTCATGAGCACAAGCTTATTTATTCTTCTAGCTCTTCTTTGGAGCATGATTATAAGTCACAAATTTTAGTTAGTCATGGTAGAGGCAGAGAGTGATCTAACTTTGGAGGTCAAGGATGAAATTCATAAAAAGGTGGAAGAATCAGTCTAGCAAAGTTAAGTGGAAGGGGTAGTAGCCAAATCCCAAGTTAGAATCAATCTCATGGCTAAAGGTATGAAAATTATCAAATTCAATGTTGAACTAATATAAAAATTATTGATCATATTCCAAATGAATGTAGAAAAAGACAATTTGATTTCAACAAAGTGTAAATTTTTTTAAAGAAAATGAGAATAAGGACCTAGTGTGTTTCTAGCATGCAGTATTGCTCAGGGAAGTTCAAAAGATGTTTGGTTTCTAGATTTAGAACTTGTAGTAATCACATGATAGGGAATTTAGAATTTTTTTCTCCAGCTTGGATAATTTTGTAAAATCAAATGTTACTTTGGGAAATGATAATAGTTTAGTCATGGGAAAAGGCAATACCAATATTCTAAATAAATAGGAATATAAAATTATTATTTTAGATGTTTACTTTGTTCTTAGTTTAAAGCATAAATTGATGAGCATTGGGAAACTTGTTTAGAAGGGGTATATAGTGTCCTTAAGAAATAAAGTATGTACATAAATTTGGATCAATTTCCAAGAAACTAGCTAATAGAAAAAATTCAAATGACCAACAATATAGAATGTTTCCCTTAAAGTTGACACTAGATTTTAGAGTTGAATTTGCTCAAGGAATCTCATAATCAACCTAAGAAAACACCACTCATGTTTTTGATGAAACAATAGCACATGTAGCTTTTGAATTAGAAATAAAAGATGAGAATTGAATTTAAGGAATTGGGCACTTGAATTTTGGAGACCTAAATTTTCTACACAAGACAAATATGGTAAAAGAGTTTTCATTGATAGAAAAACCAAATAGAGTATATGAAGGTTGTATTTTAAGATTCAATCAACATAGATTCATCCAGAATTGAAAAGTTAGTTGGAGAAAATACGCCATTAGAATTGCTCACTCTAATTTATGTGAGCCAATACATACACCTTCAATTGGTGGATGTGTTTACTTTTTGATGTTCATTGATGATTACACCAATAAAACATGGGTATATTTCTTAAAGCATAAGTGCGATGTTTTTGAGTTTTTTTGTCAATTCAAAGCTTTAGTTGAGAAAAAAAGTGGATATTATAGATCAAAATTCTAAAAACATATAGAGGTGGTGAATACATCTCACACATATTTCTTAATTTTTGCAAGGATCATGAAATGCAAGTAGTTTACTACTAGGTACACTCCACAACATAATGGAATGACATAAAGAAATAATAGAATAATATAGGACATGGTTGGGAGTATGTTAAAGGCTAAACACTTTCCAAATGAGTATTGGGTAGAGGTTGTAGCATGTGAAACCTACATAATGAATAATTTCCCAACCAAAAGTGTCAAAAATATAATTATAGAGGAAGCATGGAGTGGAAGAATTCTAGTGTTGCTAATATGAGAGTGTTTTGTGTGGCATATGCACATGTCCCAAGTGAAGTGATAAATAAATTGGATAAAAAGAGATAAATGTATCTTTCCAATATATAGTGATGAATCAAAAGCTTACAAATTGTATAATTCAATAACTAGAAAAATAATAATCAATAGAGATATGCAATTCATAGAAGAAGAAGAATGAAAGATAAGTTTTGAAAAAAAAAAGAGTTTGGAAAGAAGTTTACCACAAGATGATAGAGAAGTATTGGCTCCAACAATTATTACCTCCTTGGTACCTCCTTCAATACCCTATCAAGCTTAACAAATTAGTCCACAAGTGACACCATCAAGTAGAAGGACATCCTCACACATTCAAATACATACTCCATCAAATGAACAACAACATACATCAAAAGTTAATTGGAAGCTACACCTAAATCAAGAAATCCTAGTGTAGGATCATCAAGTCTAAATTATTTAAGATCTAGTTCAAGTGATATGTCAAATCCAAAATTAACAAGTCTAAGGAGACAAAAAACAAGTATTTTAAGGGTTATCTATGATCAAAATGAAGGTGAAGACAATGCTATTTTTTTGGACTAATAGCCAACGTCTCCCTTTGGATTCAAGACATGGACTAACTACATCCCGTGGATCCGTTTATCTTTGGAATTTGTATCAAGCGTTAACAGGTTGATCTTTTGGTGCAACGATAAACAAGTTCCAAAAAATGGTATTAGAGCTGGGTTGTGGGTTCAAATCCCCTTGGGTGACACAGAGGGGGGATCATTGGACCAATCACTAGAGTCTCCCTTTAGATTCAAGACATGGACTAATCACCTCCCGTGGATCCGTTTAACTCTGGCGTTTGTATCAGGCGTTAATAGGTCAATATTTTGGTGCAACCACAAACGTGTTCCAACAAGTTTTTTGTTCTTTTTTTGCCTTTTTTTCATAAGTAGATGATCCAATTCACTTTGAAGATGCAAAATTAAAGATTAAAATTGGGTGTAAGCCATGGATGAAGAAATTGATGCTATAGAAAAATGATTCATGAGATTTAGCGGATCTTGTAGAAGGAAAATATGTGATAGGGGTAAAGTGGGACTATACAAGACCAAGATAAATGCAAAAACATAAGATAATACTTTTAGCAAAGGGTTATTCACAACAACTTGAAGTTGACTACAATGAAACATTTACTCCAGTAGCTTGTTTGGACACAATGAGAACAATATTAGTCATTGTAGCTCAGAAAAAGTGGCCAGTATGTCAAATAGACATGTTAAATTTGTATTTTTGAATGAATTCTTAGAATAAGTATGTGTGGAGCAACCACTAGGATATGAAAATTTAAGCCACGAAGATAAGGTATATATGCTCAAAACACACACTCTATGGACTCAAGAAAGATCCTAGAGCATGTTACAACATGATTGATTCTTACCTCTTAGAATATGACTTCAATAGGTGCAAAGATAAGCCTACATTTTACACAAAGATGAATGGACAAGGTCAAATTCTAGTTGTATGTTGATGACTTGATATTCAAAGGTATATTAATTAACTTGTTCAAAGGAGCAATGAAGAAGGAATTTGAGATGACTAATTTGGGTCATGAAAAATTTTCTTGGCATTGAGGTGAGGGTGATCCCACAATATTGGTTTACAATTTTTGGCTAAACTGGACACTGAAATTATTATTTTTAACTAAATCTTCACATTCAGGCACCTATAGCGCCTAAACCGTGAGGAATTTGAAGATGATGCAAACTAGAGTCTTGTCACATTTTGTCTGTAGATTCTAAAAATATTTTTTCAAAATTTTTGGAGTTAGATTGTAATTCTTTTTCCATCTCCCATGAAAATTGGCTTTTTTTCAGAAAAAAACATTTTTAAAAAGCAATGCACAACGTATAACACACAACTTTTTTTCCATGAAGGATAAAATTCTAAATCTTTCAAATTTAGATTTGTAACTTTGATATCTAGTGCTTCCACTTGGTTAGATAGTTTTTTATTGAATATTTTTTCCTTAATCAAGTTTCAAAGTTAAACCAATTACAATTCAGACATAGCGCAATCGTATAACATATAACTTTTTTTGTATATATCAAAATTCAATTTTTTTTTGTTGGATCAATGACTTCAATATCCGCACTATTTTTCTACCTTTTTTTTGCATAATCTAGCCATTTTCCACATGTGCGTAACAAAGACCTTCATTTTTGATGAAAACCTATGTTTAATAAAACTAAAAAAGGAAAATATATAATAAAACCAAAATATATTAAAAATTATATTCGTTGGATAGCTCATTTGAGGATTACTTGATTCCAAATGGGTTTGTGAAGATTCTCCATTTTCATCCTTAACCCAGCCCGGCGCCAAAAATTTAGGCTTTTTTTGTGTCCTAGGGGATGAGGATAAGGGGGTTCAAGTGAACCTCTATGGTTTATCGAACCAAACCACCTAACCCTCGGTTTGAGTTTTAACTAGGGTCTGGAGCCAACCATTCCAAAGGGGTTTGCAAAGGTTTACTTGAACCCCTTGCTATGCATTTTTTTTTGGCACAAAGCAAAGGGTTCTAGCCAAACCTTGGTTCAATAGAAACTTAATGGGTTCGCTTGAACCAATAGGTTCGTACGAACCCCCAAAATCACTTTTTTTGCTTTATGGTCATTTTTTGTGAGTTTTCCTTCCTCACTTGAATTGTAAACAACTATTGTGGCTTCACTCGTGAATAAAAGTAAATATAACATATTCATCTCACAAATTAAATATTCCAATGATATTTTGAAAAGATTCAACATGATAAACTATAAATCAAAACCAACACCAGTTAGATGATATGTTTTAAATTAAGCAAGGATGACAAGGCATCCAATGTTGATCCAACATTGTATAAAATAACCATTGGTAGTCTAATGTACTTGACTACCATGAGACTAGATATAATGTATCGTGTGAGTCTTATTTCAAGGTTCATGGAATCTTCAAAAGACTAATTGGAAAGCAAGACAAATAATTTTGAGATATGTGAGTGAAACTAAAAATCATGGAAGTAAATACTCAAGGTTGGATGATTTCAATCTCATAGGGTACATAGATAGTGATTGAGTAGGTAGCACTGATAATAAAAATAGTACATTCAATTATGTATGTCATTTTGAAACAAGTATAGTATCACAAATATTCAAGAAACAACCCCTTGTCACTCTTTTATCGATAGAAACAAAGTATTTAGTATCAACAAGAGCAACATGTTAGGCAATTTGGATGAGAAGTTTGTTAATAGATGAGACACAAACAAAAATAAGCAACAAATATTTTATGTGACAACAATGCAATGGTTGTACTATGCAAGAATCCTATGTTTCACAAGAGGAGTAAGCATATAGAAACCAAATACTATTTCATTAGAGAGTTAATCAACAATAGAAAAAATTATTTGAAATATTGCAAGCTGATGAAAAAAACTTTGAATATTCATGAAACTATTTATAAATATTCTAAATGACGATAGTTGATATTAAAGGGAAGTGTTGGAATGGATAAACCCAACCATCCTAATAATAACACAAGGCGTCGTTGCTTCATTTAATAGATGAAGACTTTTGTTATGAAATGCTTGTCCTCCCCTGCTTCTATCCTTATTTTTTTTTATATTGTTCAACAAAACAAGATTACAAAGAATGATAGCTACTAGCTAGTAGCTGAAGGAGAAAAAACAATACAACCTAGTAGAAAAATACAATGAGCCAACAAATGGAAACTTTATCTTATCATAGT
>VDFB02013849.1:428526-450721 GCA_007258455.2 Sequoia sempervirens | reverse complement strand
ATAGACAATATGATTCAAATTTGAAATTAAAATGGATCAAGAGATCAACAACCCAACCATAGAAGCAATGAAACCCACATAAAGAAAGGTAAACAATAGCATCATTAAAGGTTAAAAGGATCCCCACCAATTTTGTCCTTAGCCAACTAGTCCTTGATATGAGTCAGAATTTTCTCAAAATTATAGAATTTCCAATGGGGAAAGGAGAGCCCCATGTTGGATACTACATTAATAGGTTTATTTCCTTCTCTATAGATATGGGAAATTGAAACACCCACCATAGAAGAGAGCACCCATTTACAGTCCAGAATAAAGCTATTGATATTCTAATGGAGCTTAGACAAACTATTTAGACAATCCACAATCAGTTTTGAATCACCCTCAATCATGACATAGCGAAAACCCAAATCTTTTAGCCTCTCAATTCATCTTTAGACAACCACAACTTCCACTTTGACACTGGTATCTATACCTATAAATTTTGCATATGTACTAATACATTTCCTATTGTGGTATCTCTAGTCAAACCACCAACCATAGTCATACCAAAATTTCCTTTAGAACATCCATCAAAATTTATTTTGACCCATCCCTTTGGGGGGGGGCTTGAAATGGTCATTTTCCTTTTGAAGATATTGTTCCAGTTGATCTTGGTTAGGTCCAGGATAAGCTTCCACTAATATTTAATTCTGATATCCTTATAATCAGGCATGGAGTTATAAAATCTAAAAGATTTCAAGTTTAGATTCTCAACTAAGTTTTTCTTCATTCTATAAAAAACCTCAGCACTAACTAGTCCTCTATTTTTCCCTGAAGATTGTGTTATTATGTTCCTTCCATAGGTTCCAAAAATCCATAGAAGGGATGTGATACCATAGCTCCTTGATAATCATATGAGATAAAGGGAACAAATTCCATTGGCTCACCATGTCCTTCAAGTCATGATGAAACATCCTATCTAAAAGAAGGCTTTGCAGGGTCAAGGACCAGAATTCCCAATAAAAGGGATAGTGAACAAGAAGATGGTTAATAAAATATTTAAGAAAAATGAAAATAATACAACTATTCACAAATTGGAATTCCTTTTTATTAAGAACATCAATGGTTAAGATTATACCATCTAACACAACCCATTGAAAATAGTTGATTTTAGGAATTTTTTTGGAGAACAAAATTTTTGACCAACTAAAATTTTGATCCATGGCAGAGGTAGAAACCAATAGGTTGTAAGAAGATATAACCAAAAAGGTTCTAGAGAGGTTGTCACACCAAATCCAATCATCAATACCACCTTGAATAGAAATAAATTACTCTCCCAAAATAGAGTTGAAGGAATTGAAGATACCAGAACTGGGAAGCACATTACTGCCCCTGGTCAATCTTAGATCATTAACATATTTTTTGAAATTTCTCCATTTGGGAGTGTTAGCATCCAGATTAATATACCCATAGACAAAAGTATGATCAAGGGATAGAAGGCCATGTTTGATGGGAAGAAGATTAGCCATTGAGGAGAGCTTAGGACCCATAGCCCACACTTCATCCCAAAAATTAATGGTACTCCCATCTCCTACTTTCCTTTTGACACATTGAAGCAAGAATTTCCTTGTTTTCATAATGATATTCCAAAATTTCAATCCCCTTGGGAATTCTTGGTTAAGCAACAATCTACTTAGAGGGTCACTTCCCATGTACTTAGCACACAGGATCTGGGACCAGTCTTTTTTACCTTGGATCAAAATTCATCCCATTTTTCTCATCAAGGCCTTATTAAAATCTTTAAGTATTCTTATCCCAAATCCCTCCAAACTATTTAGGAGAACACAACTTCTCCCAACTAACAATGGAAATCCTAGATTTCTCCTTAGTGCTCGACCAAAGAAAGGTCCTTTAGATTTGTTTAGTTTTCCTTATGATATAAGCTAGCATTTTAAAAAGAGAAAGATAGTAAAATAAAATGTTTTGGAGAGAATATTTTAAAAGCATTAGCATACTAGTCTAACAGAGAAATGTTCCTTTCCACAATGCAAGCTTCTTTTGGATCATCTCCATAATACCATTCTAGAAGGAGTTAGCCAACTTCCTGCTAGAAAGGGGTAGGCCCATATATGAGTTAGGAACTTCTCGGATCTGACACTACAAGATTCTCAAGATTCTATCTTTCATTAGCTAAGTCGAATTAAAGAAATATAATTTTATTTTATTGTAGTTTATAAACTATCTAGAGAGCTTCACATACTTGTTAAGAATATCCTTTCAATTAGTAGCCTCCACCATCGAGGTTGAACCAAAAAACCAAAAAAGAGGGTATTGTTCATGAACTACAAGTGAGAGGTAGGAGCTAAGAAAGAATCAACAATAACAAAAATATATGGGGAAAAGGGATCTCCTTGTCTTAACCCTTTCCCATAGGTGAATCTTTTATTAGGGAAAAGATTAAGGGATATAATAAAGCTAGTAGTCGAGAAACACTCCTTAATCAATCTGAGGAACCTCCCACTAGAACCAAAGTTTTCCAACATAGCAAATAGAAAGTCCTAGGAGACACTATTGTAAGCCTTGGATATACCCTGCTTAAGGGCCATGGCTTGGATTTTGGAGTGAACCATAGAGTGAACAACTTCATGACAAATAATAGTCACATATAAAAAAATTCTTCCAACCACAAACCCTTTTTGGGTCCTAGAGATAATCATTTCCAATAGAGGCTTGATCCTATTAACCATGATTTTGGAGAAAATTTTGTAGACTATGTTACAAAGATTGATAGGCCAATAATCAACCATGGAGCTCACATCCTCCTTTTTGGAAACAAGAACAATGTAAATAGAGTTTAGTTTTCTAAGAAGCCTTCTTGCACAAAAAAATGTCTCTCGTAGCCAATAGGAGGTCTTCAGCTAAGATTTCCCATAAATCTTGAAAAAAGTGAGAGGGAAGTCATCCGAATTTCGCGCTTTATAAGCACCAAAGGAGAAGATAGCTGATTTGACTTCTTGTAAAGATATATTGCACTCCAAAGACTTGATATCATTAGGGGAAATCAAGTTAGGAATAATCTTGAGGAGAGAGGCCATATTAGCTGATGAGGGAGCTTGAGGATGACCTCCATCATAGAAGAGAGAAATAGCTTCCAATTCTAGGTCTTCAACCTTAGTAAGAAGGTCCCCATTATCCTTGACTAGGGAGTAGATCCTATTCCTTATCCTATGCTTGAGGGTGGATTGATGAAATAACTTAGTATTCCTATCACCCTCATTTAACCACTACACCCTAGAAATTTGTTTCTAGAAGATCTCCTCTTTCTTGGTAACCTCAAACCATTCATTTCTTAGATCCTTTTCTCTTGCAATAGTAGCTTCATCAATAGTCCCAACCTCCATCAGGTCATGAATAGTTTTAAGTTCTTGGATAACAATTATTTTAGTATAGAAAATATTCCCAAACATGAATTTATTCCAACACATGACATTATACCTTATTCTTTTGAGTTTCTGAGCTACTCTAAAAATTAACATATGTTGACAAGG
Organism: Sequoia sempervirens; assembly: GCA_007258455.2. Classification (NCBI taxonomy): domain Eukaryota; kingdom Viridiplantae; phylum Streptophyta; class Pinopsida; order Cupressales; family Cupressaceae; genus Sequoia; species Sequoia sempervirens. The sequence goes on along the minus strand of VDFB02013849.1, from coordinate 447,194 downwards.
TAGGTTCCACCATCTCTTAATTAGGTGTTTAAACTCTAGGTGCAGATTCCACATTATCTCATACCTAAAAGGAAAAGGACCAGATTTCCTATTATCTTCCCATCTTAAAATAAAGGCACTATGGTCAGAGATAGATCTTGGAAAAGTAGATAATTGAAACTTGTCAAGGATATCCCAATCACTAGAGATTAGAACACGATCAAGTTTGACCTGAATAAGATTATTACCACTACATCTATTTGACCAAGTGAATTTGGTGGACCCCAACAACTCCACATCAAGGAGCCCTAGATTGGAAATAAAACTAGCAAAATATAGCATACTTTCAAAGACATTCTCAAGGCCACCAAGCTTATCTGAAGGGTATAAAGGAGAATTGAAGTCACCAGCAAACATCCACTTTTTATCCTGAATAATTGAGATGCACTCAAAAAAAAATCCCACAATTCTAGTTTCTAGCATTTCTAGAGTTAGGGTCATAAACATTAACAAGATGCCATTCCAAACCAGTTCTACAATCATCAAGAGTGACTTCTAAATAGATTTTATTACTAAATCCAACCTTACCTTTCAATATGTTAAGATTCCATAAGGTAGCTATTCCTCTAGAGGCACCATCTGCTTCATAGAAACAATAATGAGCCTTAGGCCAAATCGACTTCACCATTTTCTCCAACACATCCTTTTTCATCTTGGTTTCTTGGATTATTAGAACATCAATTTTGAGGTCATAAATCAAACATTTGAGAATATGTTGTTTAAAATGACTATTAAGTCCTCTAATATTCCACAATAGAAACTTCATTAAGACAACAAAAAGGGGCCAACAACAACTTTCCCTAGCCGAGGGGGATAACCTTCCCTAGTTACTTTTTAGCTTTAAATCCAATAGAGACCCCTCCAGGGTCCCCTTTCTTCCCAGAAGCAATGCCTCTAGCATCTAAATATATTCTAAAACATTTAGTAAAGGATCTTTTTAATTTTCTTATCATTAAATTAATTTTAATGTAATTTTTTAAAAATTTATAAATCTAGCTCAAATAAAGTAATATATTAAAAAATAAAAAAATAAATTAAGAATTAAACATACAAAATAATAATAATAATATTAAATTTATAAACTACTATTATATAAGTATATTATTAGACATTTCATTAATGAAGAGTATTTTTAAAATTATTTTATTTAATATAAAAAAAATTAATTTTAATAAATAAAAACAATAGAAAGTAGAACATTTATAATAGCCAATGTCTATATTGTAGGATATGGATGTTGATATAGTTGGATATTGTAAGATATGGCATGACTATATTCTAGCTTAATCAAAGAAAATGAAAGCTACATATTACATACAACTGAAATATATTTTGTAAATATTAATATATTAAGAAAAAATTATATAATCAATTAAAATACATTATTATTAATTATAAAAAAATATGTAAATGATATATTAATTATTATATATAAATTTTAGGATACTGGATGCCTGTAGTCTAGCTTAGTGGAACAAAATGGTAGTTACATGCATTTATTAATGATAGATAGAGTATAATAGTATGTATATTTAGAATTATTTCATGTATTATAAAAATTCAAACATATATATGTTGTCTCTAACAATTATAACAATATGTAAATTAATTTTCAATTTTAAAAATTCAAGATTAAATAAATATAATAACATGTATATTTTAATTTTTTATTTTTATATTGATAATATTATTATAAATATAATTAGTTACAAATTAATATTAATTATTAAAATTATCTAAATTTTAATATATTGATTTTATAACTAGATAATTAATATTTATAAAATAATATTATCTAAATACATTGTAAAATATTTACTAAAATATTTTTTAAGAAAATTTACTAATTAGTATTAAAATAATATTAATATATAATTATAAGTTTTCAATAAATAATATAAATTAAATATTATTCTTAATATATAAATAAGTCTTAAAATATATTTTTAAAATTAAAATTAATATTTATAAAGTATTAAAAAATAAAAAATACAATTTTAAAATTTTTGCATAATATTATTAAAATCATGTAAATATCAACATATTGATTTTGTGTAATAACATTTATATAGCTTCTTGTTGTTGTTGTGCGCATGTGTTTGGATTTCAAATTTCTATGGTGTTTCTTTAGCCATGGTGAAGCTGGGTTGGGGCCCTAGCTGGTGTCCTGTTTCAAGACTTTGTCCTCTCTGATAAGTGGAAATATCGGCACCTTGACACTAGTTGCTTGCTCTTTGAGGGAAAAATCTTTTGTGATGGGTGTTAAGTCTCAAGATGATGGTATTCTTAGTTTCCATCATGAAGCAAGTTCCTTGATGCTTTGAAGGAATCAAAAGTCAAATGTAGAAAAACTAGTGGGAAATTCCTCTCCTTTTAAAAGAGCTTTGTTCTCCTCCTTTGGGACAAAGGAGTGTTGTGTGGTGGAGGGTTTGGAATTTTTTTCCCAGATGAAATAATGGGTGAATATGTTGCTAGCCTTCAAATTTCATTGGTTGGGGGATGCTTATCCTTTAGGATCAATATTGACTAGGTACACAGATTGATGGATGTTGTCTAGACCCTTAAAGATGAGGCTAGTGAGAGCGCTATGTCAAATGGTCTTTTCCTATTCAACTCTAACAACCAAGAAGACCCCATCTTTGTGCTTATAGGAGGTCCTTGGGTGTTTGACAAGAATTTCAAAAATTGTTTGGCATTGTGAAAATGGAAACTAGGTTTGGACCCCTTAGTGGACCTAGGCTCTATTGTTCCTACCTAGGTTAGAATTCCAGGCTTACCCCTTGATTTTTGGAACAATAAGGTGTTTCAAGGGATAGCTAAAACCTTTGAAACCATATGAACCATAAAATCATAAAATTACAATGTATCATCACATGCGAACCATATATAAACATAAACCATACATAAGGAATCATAATATATTGAATTATCACATAACCATATAAAATGCATAAATATAATTAAGCATCTATCACATAATAAATGTATGTCACATAAGACAATAGATCATATACTCAACACCAAAATCATGCATCACATACACAAACACACACACACACACACACACACACACACACACACACACACACACACATATTGTTGGCAACACAAGGGCAAATAATTGAGAGGGGTGGTGAATCAGTTGTCACAAAAATTCAAACTTATTAAATTTATTAACCTTATCCTTAGATATGATTAATAACCATGAAATTATAAATCATCAACACATCAGAAACATAGACATCACAAAGATTTTTTATGTGGAAACCCTGTTAGGGGAAAAACCATGGTGGAGGTTGGTCCACAAGATTATACCCTGTTAAAAGTATAAAGAATAAAATGGGGAATGCATATGCATTCAGGAACACTACCTAGAGTTCACTGCTTAAATACAACAAGGCTTACTACCCAAAGGAATACACATTATCTTACAAAAACATGTGGATTACACCCGCATGATTTTGAACTAAGAAAATAGCATCTGCTAATGCCTAATTACAATTCTAGTTAAGCACATGAACACTTCTTCACACTCTACTCACTCTTCTTCACACTTTTATTTTTACTTCAAATGATCAAGATATTATTCACACATATCATACACTTTCATGTCATCAAATGGAATAAACAATCACTTATATATATCTGCAACAAGAGATTACACTGCTACATGTCGGCTTTAAGAAAATAATAAAATGAATATAAACTATCAGTTCAAAACATTAAACATTATCAATGTGAATCAACCAATGTCAACCACAACATAGTGAAGACCCAAAATAAAATCCTCAACCACAAAAAACCTTCAAAAATTATTCCTCAATGATCCACAACATGCTGCAATCACCTTGTCGGCCATGAACATTAAAAACATGAACACACAAGAGAAAATAACCAATCGTGAACACCATGATCAATGCATATGTGAAACATAGATAGAGCATGATCTAGAAACATCCAAAAAATATCATGAATCACTAGAGAAGCATCCACAACAAGTAAAATTACTAGAATCACATCAATCTTCATTCAGGAACACCAACCGAAGCAACAAAAAAACTATCAAAACACAACTACTCATAACTCGATAAAATCTTCATGTGGATCTCTAAAACTTGACATGGATAAACCAGATATACTAAAAAACAAACCCTTTAATGCATGACCTCTTATCATCAATGTATTGAGCTTGCCAATAGACTGAGCTTCACCTCACCACTGACAACCTGCAACTTATTTTATTACAATTTTCTCAATATCCTCGACATATATAGCTTCTAATGTCCTCAAGTCCAATAGCGTTGAAATCAATGGCAACCACATATGAGCAACACAACCACAACATCCAAAAATCTCCCCCTTTGGGATTGATGGCAACACATGATGTGAAAAATACGGGTATGTGCAGGATCATCATGGAAAAAATAGGCCCTTAAGTGGCAAAAAAAATAGAAAAATCAGAGTTAGGAAAATTGACATAAAAATTTGAATAAGTTATCTATATTATTTTAAAAATATGTAAGAATATAATTTGTAGAAAATTGAATGTAGTTTCTAAAATACTAGATTTTTTAAAACAAAAAATCTATTTGGTGAAAATTTGAAATTTCAATCTGATAGTACTTAAATTTTAGGGAAAAATAAAGTAGTAGTGTCTGTAGGCCACCTAACCACAATAAAATGATAATATTTTTTTATAAGATTTTAGATATAAGTAAAAGGACTCATGTCTAATGTGATGCATATTTTTTAAAAAATTTCCAAGTAAATAATTAATTATGAATTTTTATTACAAATTTTAAAAAATATAAAAAACTCATATGTCTGACCACCTTAACTTGGTCAAAACTTCATGAAATTCAATTTTTCTTTTTTTAATCCTATATTATGCAAAGCATAGAATGTGACACATGTTTTGGATTCAAAAAATGTGATACCATTTGAAAGTTATAGATTTTTTTCAATCAGTCTATCGATCAAGACTTTAGTCATAATTTGAATAGAAAATGTATAATAATTACTTATTAAATTCAAAGTAAAGTATAATTTATATTGGTGGAAAGCTGAGAATCTCCTTTATAAACCCTTTTCATTTCATCAATTTTGGATAAAAGAAAAGTTGTCAGCCACATACCCATCATATTGCTACTTTTTTGGCCCATCATGATCCTGCACATACCCATACCATCAATGCAACTTCCTCTAAGAAATTTCTCCTTCTAAGGTTTTGACTCTTTTCTCCTCAACTCTTTCACATGACTCATCTCCCCACAATTTTTTTCACATTACTCTTCTCCCCCTTTTACATCAATGAAAAAGATACACACAAGCTCTAAACCACATATCTGAGCATCTAACTACTCCTCCTGAGTAGCAACCACCACAACATCAATCCAGATCCAAATATGACTATGAATGCATGGATTGATGCAAGTCAATGCATATTTATTATGATTAGGAGGGGTAATCACCCCTAGCTTCCCTCTAAGATACTCAAAATTATCCTTAGGCAACGACTTGGTAAAGATATCTACAATTTGTTCCTTAGTAGGCACATACTCCAATCTAACTTCCTTTCCACTCACCTTCTCTCTCAAAAAGTGAAACTTGATAGATATATGCTTGGTATTTGAATGCAGCACCAGATTCTTAGAAATGTTAATTGCACTTGACTTATCATAGAATATAGCAATAGGCTCATCATACACAACTCTGATATCTTTCAGCATCTACTTCATCCATAATACTTGAGTAAAATTTTTAGTAACATCAATGTATTCTTCCTCTGCAGTAGATAAAGAAATGGCATTATGCTTCTTATTTAACCATGAAATCGGCTTCTTACCCAAGAAAAGTGCACCACCACTAGTACTCCATATGTCATTCAAATCTCCTGCCCAATCAACATCAGTAAAGGAACTCAAAGTAAGGTCATCATCTTTAGGATACCATGGGCCAAAATCAACTGTCCCCTTCAAGTATCTAAAAATCCTCTTTACAACTGTCCAATGAGATTCCTTAGGATTAGCTTGAAATATTGCAACAATAAAAAAAACATTCATCACATCAAGTCTAGTTTGAGTTAAATAAAGAAATCCACCAATCATCAAATTGTAGCTAGTCTGATTTGCTTAAAGATAATCCTCATCTTGTTTTAGCTTACATCTGGTCACCATAGGTGTACCAACTAGCTTTGAATCTTCCATACCAAACTTCTTTAACAATTCCTTCACATACTTGGATTGAGATATAAAGATCCCTTTATCTAACTAAGTAATTTGCAATCCCAAAAATAATTTCATCTCTCCAATCATAGAAATCTCAAATTCACTCTACATATCATCAACAAACTTCATGCACAAACCATAATCTCCTCCAAAAATGATATCATCAACAAAGACTTCCACAATCAAATCTTTATCATCATCAATCTTGAAATACAGATTACTATCAGTAGTACCTTTGTTAAATACAAGCTTCAACAAATACTTGTCCAATCTGGAATACCATGCGCTAGGGGCTTGCTTGAGTCCATACAATGCTTTCTTCAATTGTCAAACCATATCTCCTTGACCAGTCAATTGAAATCCATCAGGTTGCTAAACATACACCTCTTCTTGCAGTTCGCCATTTAGAAATGCTAACTTGACATCCATCTGATAAACCTTGTAGTTTTGTAAGTATCATAAGCAAGAAACAATCTCATAGCTTCAATCCTAGAAATAGGGGAAATTTTTTCTTCAAATTCAATTCCTTCCATCTGAGAATATCCTTTACACAATAGTCTTGCTTTATTTCTAACAACTTCACCTTTCTCATTCAATTTGTCTCTAAAGACCCATTTAGTTCCAATAATTTTTTATCCTTAGGTCTAGGAATAAGAATCCATGTATCATTCTTCTCAATCTATAGTAACTCTTCTTTCATTGCTTCAACCCAATGTTCATCTTTTCATGCTTCATTCACACTATTAGGCTCAATCTTTGAAATCAAACAATATTCTTCTACAATTCTTCTCCTAGTCTGAACACCTTTGTTCTTATCACCTATGATCTGATCTTCTGAATGATTTAGTCTTACATACCTTGGAGTCTTAGGATGTTTTTGAACTTCAAGCTCTTATGATCTCTCTTCTGCACTTTCACTAGTTTCTCCTTCCTCTTGATTTTCTTGATTCATCAAAAAGATTTAAACTTGATTTGAGGTCTATATTTTCTTTCCTTTATTTGAACTGTCATTCTGATCATCTGAATCACATCCACAGGTTCTGGATGGTCTAACTATGTCTTCAACAACCTTGAAATTTTCACTTTCAACCATTTTCCTCAATCTCTTATTGTAGCACTGGTAGGCCTTGCTTTTAGTAGAATAACCAAGAAAAATTCCTTCATCACTCCTAGCATCAAACTTTCCTATATCTTCATCTCTTTTGATATAGCATTTACTTCAAAATATTTTTGAAATATCTAATAGTAGGCTTATGACCATACCATAGCTAATAAGGGGTCTTACTAGTATCACCTTTGGGTAAGTGCACAAAGATGGTTCCCAAAAAGGGGACTTAAGTGGACAATTTTTTTCTAAAATCAGGAAATACTGACCTTGGATGTAAAATTGAGGATACTTACACTGAAAATTTTGAGATGGAACAAAAAGAAGGATTCAAGTGCTTCGAGTCTTCTTTCTAAACTACTAATTTATTTTGAAAATGGTTGAGCTTAAGGGGTTCAAATGAGGGGCATACACAAATTGGTGTTGTCTTTTTCAGAAAAATATAACATAGCAACTCTTGTACGACCCTTGTACGATGAACTTTTTTTAAGTATTTTTAAAATCACTATAGTTAGAAGTTAGGTAACAGTATGTAGTTGATGGATGATATTTTTGATAATTTTTTAATGAATACTTTATTTTTTACTAATTTTTGAAGTGGACACTTCCTAAAAAATAGAATTTTGGTCGTGATACCCCTACAAATTTTGGAAACTAATTGAATTTTTTTTTTAAATAAATTGTAGAATGGAGTCTAATTTCTAAAAATGTAATTTATTTTAAATTTTGATGCACGGTTAATTTATAACAAAAAAAACACCAAACACTGCTTTTTCCAAAAAAGAGACATACAAACTAAAGAAATTATGGATGAATGGCTTAACATTGTTAGAAAGTGAAAAAAATTGCATCACTGGATAGCTAAGAGAGAACCTAACATTACCCAAATGTTCAATTTGTTTGATATTGAACTACATGCAATCTTGATGGTGAGCATAAACTTGATTATGTGAAATATTGTAGAAATTGAAAAAACACATCTCTGGTCATTGGGAATGCCCTCTAAGCCTTTGGGTTGGTATTCCAAGGAAAATTCCAATCCTAAGGCCTAGGGATTCCCAAAGCAAGATATAATGTGAGCACGTTATAACGCGAGCGTGTTATAATGTGCTCACATTATATGTCAATTTTGACATTGTTTTTGTTTGTGGGGAGCATGTCTAGCAAGACATAATGCGAGTGTGGTATAATGCACTCAAGTTATGTCTTGATTTATGTTAAATGCATATTTAATGGATGTTTATATATTTGTATGTTTGTATGCACATGTATGCTTGTATGTATGTAGGATTGTATGTACATATGTATTATGCTTGTATGTATGTATTTATGTATGTCTTTAGAGTGAGGGAGTATTTTAAGAGAGAGAGTCTAGAGGAGGGGCGGAAATCGAAATCACGGATCAAAATCAAATCAGGCGTCAAATCCGCTCAAGATCCTCGACAAATCAAATCAAACTCAAAATCTCGAATCAAGATCCATCAAGATCAAACAAGATCAATCCGCCATCAAATCGAGATCAAAATCAAAATCAAAATCGAAACACAAGATCATCAGATCAAACGGAAAAAGAACAAAGTCGAAAGTCGTTCAGGCAAAGACAATCATCACGGCAGAAATCATCGAAATCAATCATGATCATCCGTCCAGCGAGATCTCGGAAAAATGTCAAAGATCCCGCGGAAATCAATCCGTCAGTCAAATCAAAACGTCATCGGATTCACGAAAAAACAAAATCAGGCAAGATCGAAAAATCGGCAAAATCGGCATCAAGGTAAATAAAGGATTGATTAAGATAGAGAGGTATGTAGAAAGAGAGAAGAGGTACGTCGTCTAATTTAGCAAAGAGAGGTAGGAGAGGAGGAAGGTGAGATCTCGTCGAAGTAATAGGGGTTAAGTGATTAAGTGGGATTCTCGGGTTGATGAACTCTAAGTGTCGGGTTTAAAGGTTGAGGTTAGGGTCCGGAGTTGATGGTAGAAATGTGCGGTTAAAGATCATAAAGGTAGAAAGTTTAATAGTTTAAGGTTAAAGTTTAGGTTGAGATGAGAGTCTTAGGAGTACTCGGTTTGAGGTATATGGTTGAAGATTAGGTTAGAGGTCAATAAAGGTGAAAATCAGGATCTGCCGGATCCGAGATCAAGATCGAAATCGAAATCCGCCAAAAATCAGCGCATCAAACTTTAAAATCAAGCAGATCAAAAAATCAAAAAATCTTTTTAGAGATCAACAATCAAGATCGAAAAAAATCAAAATTTTGCAGAAATCTTTTTAATCAAGCTTTTGCATCAAAAAATCTCAAACATCAAAATCAGCTTTGAGATCGACTTTGAGATCAAATCAAATCATCAGATCATCAAACGCGAGATCAACAAGCGCGAGAAATCAAACATCCTCAAAAGGATCAAAAAATCAGATCAAATCAGCAATCAAATCAAAATCAGGCGATAAATCAAACAAAAATCAAAGATCGAAAACTTTAAAAATCAAATCAAAAATCAAAGATCGAAATCGAAATCAGATCAAACATCATAAACTTTATCGAAAAATCAAACATCAAAATCTTTGCAGATCTGCAAACATCGGCATCAGGCGACCTCAAAATCAGATCCGGGATCGAAAAATCAAATCCGCTTTGAAATCAAGCGAAATCAAAATCAATCAATCATCGGATCAAAATCAAAAATCAAAAATCAGATCAAATCAGAAAAAATCAAAATCAAACAGGATCCAGCATCAAGATCAAAAAATCAAAATCAGACATCAAATCCAGCAAAAATCTTTTTAAATCAAAACATCAAAGATCAACAAACTTTTTAAATCATCGTCGAACGCTCAATCGGCGCGGAAATCACCCTCGAAATCAGGCACATCAAAATCAAACATCAAGCATCAGCAAATCAATCAAAATCAAAGATCAACGTCAAATCATCAAAATCAGCAAATCTTTTTAATCAGGATCATCGAAATCAAATCAGAGATCAAAGATCGAAAATCAAATCTTTTTTGCAGATCAGACATCAGAAATCAACGCAATCAGGCTCATCAAAATCAACTGCGGAAATCAAAATCAAGTCGATCATCAAACGTCAAAATCAAATCAAAATCAAATCGGCGTCAATCAGATCAAAAATCAAACAATCGGCATCAAAAAATCCAGATCAAAAATCAAGCGCAAAAAATCAGGCGAAAAATCAAGCAGATCAAAAATCAAACTTTAAATCTTTTTGAATCTTTTGCATCAAAAAAATCAAACGAAATCAAAATCTCAAAATCAAGCGTCAAATCAATCGGCGCAGATCAAATCATCAAGCATCAAGATCAAAATCGAAATCAAAATCAAACAATCAGACAATCAGGCATCAAACATCGATCAGATCCGCATCAAGAGATCGCGCGGATCAGCAAATCAGACAAAATCAAACATCAAACATCAAAATCAGGCAGATCAACAAAATCAAACAAAATCCGCTTTGCTTTGCGGATCAAAATCAAACAAAATCAAACTTTGCAGAAATCAAGCGCGAGATCCATTTTTGAATCGAAAAATCAAACACTGCCAAAATCAAACATCCGCATCAGAAATCGAAATCAAAAATCGTTTTGCCGTCAAAATCAAACACTTTCAATCATCAAAATCATCAAATCAAGATCAGATCCATCAAACTTTTTTTCATTTTGCAATCAGGCTTTTTTCAAACGCGATCCGCGCGGGATCGGCAGGGAAATCAGCGCATCAGGCGCAAAAAATCAGGCACAGATCGGCAGATCAAAATCGAAGATCCATCAAGATCAAAATCAAATCACGTCAAAATCCTCAAAAAATCAATACGTCAACGCATCAATCAATCCATCATCAAAATCAATCAGATCAAAATCAGGATCTTCTTTCAGAGAAGAGAGGGAGAGTGGGGTGGGAGAGAGATAGAGGGTATAAGGGTTAAGGGTAGAGGGTAGAGGGGAGAGAGATAGAATTAAGGTATAAGGGTAGAGGGAAGAGAGATAGAATCAGGGTATATAGGGTATAGACAAAGAGAAAGAAAAGAAATCTATTAAAAAACCAACTTTCACATAACACAGGTGCATTTTGAAGTCGAGATATGGCCATTTTAGGAAGAAAAAATGTGCTCGCGTTATAACACGAGTTCATTTTGTGTTGCACTAAAAACGGTAAAAAAAACTCAATATACCCGTGATTTCAAGGCCCACATTCTGCATATTCTCCTGGTTATGCATGTGGTCTAACAAAACGTAGCTTTTTGATGATGTTTTCAAGTCTGCATGCATGTTTTTCACATTCCACCATCTTTTTCATGATCTTTCTACCACCTTTGCATGAAATAGCATATTTTTCATGTTGAAAGACATATAATATCAATTCAAGTTTGAATTCCATTGAAAACTGATATACAATTGAAGTTTGGAGGGGAAAAAGCTTTTGAGAAATTCAAACTGTTGAGGATTTTGAAGAAAGAAGAAGCTAAGGCTACATAATGGGGTTGAACTCCTCCATTTGAAACTCTGGTTTTTTAGGTATGTGAAGTGTTTACACATTTTATTTCATTCTATTATGGCTTCCTTTCATTTTTGTTATTTTGCATATTCCATGTTGATCAAATTGGTTGTTTGTCATTATAACCTTAGGTTGTCAATGCACATTTTAAATTACACAATTCTATACACTTGCCAATTACATTTTTAAACCGCATCTCTTTGAGCCATTTTGTTATTTAACAATTGACTTACCTTGTGTATGCTTCCATATTTTGTATACACATATATATGACATACATTTTAAGGAAGTAAAATAAAACATCATTTCTCAATCCTTTATTATGGAAGTGCATACCACTCTCCAAATCTTTCATTGACGTTTTTGTCAAACAATTATACCAAGCAGCTCATTGCCTTGTGTATGCTACCAAATTTTCAATACATCTCCTTAAAAAATTGGAATATACTCCTCCCACATTGATATCTTTTTGTTTTCATCTCTATTTCTAAATTTACCTCATTACTAAACCTACCTCATCACTTGTATTTGTGATATATTTTAAATGTTTCCTTGATTAGTCTACCTACAAGGGATTCTAACCCTTCTCTCCACTGTTACAAGACTCTTTATGAAGGCTAAGTTAGTAACATGGGGAAAGGTGCAACCTATCTTGCAATCATGGCTCAAAATGGAAGCATGGACACACAAACATACAACTCCAATCTGTAACACACAAACACACAACTCCAATCTACAAACATAATTTTCAATTTACAATTTCATTAGGACCTCTTCATTCAACAAATTCACATTATTCCTTGTAGCATATCAAAGTCACTCAATCGGGTATAATTCCACTCACACAACCTTTCAACTGACAACACAACACACATCAGGGACCCATTACAAAGCCTTTCAACATATCCAACAATCACCAATGTTTGTTTTGTACCAAACTGCACAAATCAAGCTTTCTACGCTTTTAAGGCCCTAAATTAGCCCACTTTTACAAATGGGACCACCTTCAAAACTTGTACAAATCTCCTAAAGCCTTGGGGAAGCACTTTATATCTATCAAAACTTCAAATTCCAGCATTAGATTGCAAAGATTCAATAATTCACCACCCAAACAATAAAACCCTCTCGATAGGCTTACAAACCCTAGGTTTTATTGAAAGTAGCACTTGCCAAAAACTCCAAAACTTGACAACTATTCAAACAAGCCTAAAATACCCTAATCATGCTCAATCTAACATAAAATAATGCTTCCTAACTCAAAAACTCAATTTCACTCACCAAAACCTCATTTTTCTTAAGGAAAACTCAACATTTCCTCATAAGGTTTGACACCCAATCCACTTCCAGACCTCCCCTTCTCTAGTTCAACATTCCTCCAAAAAAAACCTATTGTTCCTAATCCATCCCACCGATTTATAGTCCTTACAGTAGGTGGGATGGATTTAATACATGTTTGAGGTTTACAAACTTACAAGAAACCCTGTTTCAACCTCTTAGAGAAATTTGAAGATAAATCACATAAAACTTAATGGAAAAAACTCAAAATGGATTCAAATTAGAAAAGAAACAATATACTATGCTATTCCACAAGAAAATGAATCAAAAAGATGTTGTATGGCCTATACCAAGTGCTGCTATACTGGAAAATACAAAAAAAATGGAGAAATTCTGAGTTTTATTGTTCAAATTCTTCTTTCCAATCCAAGGATCATCCTCCATTCGAGTTTCTCATGGCCTTTTATAATGTTTCCATCCTAAAAAAAACCACTTCAACTTCTAAAACTAACATTTTAAAGAGGTTATTGTTGCTCTCCCTCTTTAATTTATACTTGTATGCACGTTAATTTGTTTGATGCAAATGCTATCATCTTATTTTACTTTGCATATCTATAAGTAACCTGGTAAACATTGATTGGTGTCCCATTGTAGAAAATGCAGATTTATGAGCCATCCAAGAGAATCTCAGCCAGAAAGGCAATGCATATTTACTTGCGTATCTGTAAGTAACCTTATCATGAGCACCTATGATGTAGACATTATAAGAGCATCTCGAATTTCAAGATATTCTATTCATGAGAGGTGTTGTGTGAAATAGGTATCTTGGAACACGCAGTGAAGATGTATGACCAGGAGTGACTAAGTTGAGAGACTCCATGCCTATCTGTAAGTTCCTTCCATCTATTTTCATTTCATTTCTATTTTGGATGTTGTTTCTTTTTCTTCTTTTACTTTGCATGTCTGTAACTAAACTACTAAAAATCGATTGGTCTCTCCTTACAGAAAATGTTCATATATGATCCATTGAAAAGAATCTTAGCCAAAAAAGAAATGGAACATTCTTATTTTGATGATCTTGAAAAATCTCAATTCTGATTTGAAGCCATTATAAAAGAGTGTGTGAAGCTTTGCGAGGGAATCTCAAGTTACTCATTTGAAGTTAACCTCATAATGAGAACCTATGATGTAGACATTATAAGAGAATCTCAAATGTATGAGTGACATTGTAAAATATCTATGAATTTGAGTACCTAAGACATTCTAATGAGATTTACTGAAATATTGAAATTTGGTGCAAGGGCACCAAGGTTATTGAGAAAATTTGGTTCATGGAAGTCTTAAGTTAGTTTTATGTTTTGAGTTTTGTCAATTGAATAAGGTCATATTATACCAATTGATTTGTAATATAGTAAGTCATGTTAGTTAAAAAAAAATAGTTAGGCACGATTGGAAAGATTTAGAATCATTTGTAAAAGCTATTTAAAGCCTCTTGAAGGCTCAGACACAATGTAATTTTGCTGATAGAAGAAATTCAAAACTGAAAACAACATTTTCTTAGTATTTTTTTGAGTTTTCTAAACTTTCTTTCCCTTGCATGGACATGTATAGGTCCTTCTTGCTCTAAAACCTTTTGCATTGTGTGGTAGTGTGAATTAGCTTTAGTTTGCATCATTTTGGAGGTTCTAAGACAAAATATTGAGTGAGTTCTCTTCAGTACTATACTGCTCCCCTGATTTAACACTATTTTCTTATTGAGGGTCTTCTCAAATGTGGATTTGACCCATTCCACTTTATGTTTCCACTGTTTCTTATGGAATGGGTCATGAAAAGTGTAATCTAACTGTACAATGGATTTGGAAGGCTGAGAGGTCATTTTGGTTAGTTTTGAGTGATGCCCTAGGGCTGGGCAGAGCAAAATGCATGTGAAAATGGAGGTTTTACGAATGGTTTTAGTGAAATGTTGATGGATTTGGCTTGGTAATGGTGTAGAATGTCTATGTAGACCTAAATAGGTGTGTTGGAAACAATTTCAAAGTTTGGAAAGCCTGGTTTATGGTAGATCTAGTAAAACCCTAGTTTTATGCATGAAAAGGGAGGTGCTGGGACAACACCCTAGAAGCCTTGTGTTGGTGTAATGATCAATGAATTTGATGTTTTGAGTCACAATTAGTGACTTTCCAAGGGATTGTGTGATTACAAGAAGTTTAAAAGGTACTTTGTTTGGAAAAGTGGGGTAATTCTAGTAGCCTTTTAGTAGGTCAGTTTGTTGGTTCTCCACATGATGGTACAAAGAAACTTATGGGGATCTTTTGTGAATCTTGTAGTACAACTGTGGTAAGTCTCTAGTGATGATTTGTTGGCCTTTGTATGGCATTAGCAGTAGGATAACTTCATTTATTGAATATTGAAGGCTAGAAGCCTTTTGAGTGTGTTTTGAGAAACTGGGTGTTTTAGTGATCAAAGATTGGGTTCATTGTTTGAGAATTGATTAGTTGATGTTGAAAAGAGTTCCTCCACTTTGAATTGCATCAATAAGCCCTCTACCATAAAAAACCCCAAAACCCTCTTCTTTGACAAGTTTGGTAAGGGTTTATTGAAAACCCATACTCCAAACCTTCCCATATCCAACAAAAGCTTGGAACACCTTCAAAAAGGTCTACACAAGCTTAAAAGTTGAAGAGATATCACTATCCCCAAAGATTTCTTCAAACCCTAGCACTAAACCACCATTTTCCACTAAAAAATGCACCATTTGACATATAGGGCATCACCTAAAAACCCTCTATTTTCCTCCCTTGTGGAAAAAACTTTCCACACATGTTTTATAACCCTAACTAAGCCTTTCCATCAAGTTATCAAAGCATATAGTGGGTGAAATGCTTAATATGACATTTTAATCCACTCAAAACCCTTAAAACAGGGTATACAGATCGACCCCCAGTAACTAGCTTCTAAAATGCACAAAATCACTTGAAATCCAACCAAACCAAAACTAAAATGGAGTTAAGTTTGCTGCCAACCAAATTCCATAAAAAAGAGAGCATAATCACCATGTATAGAATTGTATAGTTTAAGGAAACATCAGATCCTGAAGTGCAAAAGGGTAGCAATCTTTGACGGGGTATTACTCGGAAACCATGGAACTTATGAAATCTCCTTTTGAACCTATGAGATCATGCTGGGCCCCTTTATAATAACTTCTATCAATTTTTGTTATCTTGAAGTGGTTTTCCCATGGTGTCCAGTTTTCACTTGATGGAAAAACTATCAAATGCAAGCAATGAAAAGATACAAAGTGGTGCAACTTTCATTCTGCAACTCGTGTGACCAAACAGAATATTCGAATGCATCTGAATAGGTATGTGTACACTAGGAATGGTCCTCTTTTGCACCAAAACATGTGGAATCGCTTCGAGCTACGTTCAACTAGATCGATCCCTTAAGGGTCCAAAGTGCAAAATGGCTGCAAACTTCAACATGTTGTTACTTGGATACAATGACACTTAGAATATTCTTATCTAATCCTATGAGATCATGTTGGTCCCCTCTACAATAACCTCTCTCAGTTTTTGTTATCTCAGAGTGGTTTTCCAGTGGTGTCCAATTTTCACTTAATGGAAAAAGTGTCAAATTCAAGCAGTGCAGAGTTGCAAAGTGGTGCAATTTTTGTTTTGCAACTCGTGTGACCAAACAAACTATTCCAACACATCCAAATAGGTATGTTTACACTAGGCATGGTTCTCTTCAACACCCAAACACGTGGAATCACTCTGAGATACGTTCAACCAGATTGATCCCTTAAGGGTTCAAAGTGCAAAATGGTTGCAAAATTTATTGTGTTGTTACTCAGATACCATGGTGCTTAGAATCTTCTCATTTGATCCTATGAGATCAAGTTGGGCCCCTCTATAATAACCTCTCTCAGTTTTTGTTATCTTAGAGTGGTTTTCTCGTGGTGTCCAATTTTCACTTGATGGAAAAAGTGTCAAATACAAGCAATGCAATGTTGCAAAGTGGTGCAACTTTCATTATGTAACTCGTGTGACCAAACTAACTATTCTAACACATCATAATAGGTATTTTTACACTAGGCATGGTTCTCTTTTGCACCCAAACATGCAAAATCACTCTGACCTACATTCAACTGAATCGATCGCTTAAGGGTCCAAAGTGCAAAATCGCTACAAACTTCAGCATGATGTTACTTAGATACCATGACACTTAGAAACTTCTTGTATGATCCTATGGGATTATGTTAGGCCCTGGTACAATAACCTCTTGTTTTTTTTTATCTCGGAGGCATTTTCATGTGGTGGCAAATTTTCACTTGGGGAAAATGTTGTCAAATGCAAGTAGTTGAAAGTTGCAAAGTTGTGCAACTTTCGTTCTGCAATTGATGTGACCAAACAAACTATTCTAACATGTCTGAATAGGTATTTTTATGCTATACATGGTCTTCTTTTGCACCCAAACACGTGTAATTGCTCCAAGCCACATTCAGCCAGATTGATCCCTTAAGGCTCCAAAGTGCAAAATGGCTGCAAACTTCAGCATGTTGTTACTCAGATACTATGATCCTTAGAAACTTCTCGTCTAATCCTATGGAACCATATTGGGTCTCTCTACAATAACCTATCTCAGTTTTTTCTATCTCAGAGGCATTTTCCCGTGGTGGTGAGTTTTCATTTGGGGAAAAATTTGTCAAATGCAAGTAGTTGAAAGTTGCAAAGTGGTGCAACGTTCGTTTTGCAACTTGTGTGACCAAACAGACTATTCCAACACATCTAAATAGGTATGTTTACACTAGGAATGGCCCTCTTTTTCATCCAAACATGCGGAATCACTCTGAGCTACATTCAACCGGATCGATCCCTTAAAGGTCCAAAGTGAAAAATGGCTGCAAACTTCATCATGCTATTACTCAGATACCGTGATGCTTAGAAACTTCTCATATGATCCTATGGGATCATGTTTGGACCCTATATAATAACCTCTCTCAGTTTTTTCTATCTTAGAGGCATTTTCCCATGGTGGAAAATTTTCACTTAGGAGAAAAGTTGTCAAATGCAAGTAGTTGTGATGAGGGCGCATCACGAGACTTAGAAAATAACCCACAAACAAGAGAATAATTTTATTATTCAGAAATTGGAGCTTCTTACATGTAGAGGATCTCAAATCCCCAAGTTCTACAACACATGCAAGTTACAGAAAGCTACAGAATAACCCTTTTCGCAATATGCAAGCTTGTCCCCCAAAAGTTACCCAAAAAATTAGGAACCCACCCATAAATAGAGCTCCTCAATAGTTTGGAGCCAAAAACATTAAAATTTGAGTTTGTGGTGGTTTTAATTAAAATTTACAACATGAAGTTCAAATTTCAAAATACCATTTGCAATTGTATCTTCTAGAAAGTGTGCCAACTTCCCGTGGCCATAACTTTTGATCCGGGACTCCAATTCGCAAACCGTTTGAACCGTTGGAAAGGTCTCGAAGTCAATAACACACTTG